>JAAGNO010018014.1:16992-31079 GCA_033439905.1 Ceryle rudis
AAAATGAAGCGTTCTGTCACGTTGCTTTCATGCAATATACTCACCCAAAACAGCGAAAGAAAATGTTCAAATATCCAGATATAAAGGAGGAAAAAAAAAAAAAAAAAAGAAAAAAAAAAAAGGCCGCAAAATATTGAGTAACATCTGTTTGCAATGTACTGTTCAGATTACTACACTTCTAATCAGGTTTGCATCTTGTAGGAGACAATTGTCCTTTGCTCAAATGCAAGCCAGGTGGAACATCTTTAATCGTCTAAGAAGATCCCAATCTTCAAGGAAATTTCCCGTTCCGATGTTCTTTTTCGAGACATCCGATTATAAGAGGATGAATTCCCTCTAACAACTGCAGTAATTACATGCCTTCTGCTGGTTCGGCATTTCGGGGTATTGCGGGGGTGGTGAAAGAGGGGGCATGGAGGGCTTTAAGCTTTCCTTGAATTGGTAACATACTGCCACCATCACTGCAGAACAATTTGCCACATGTCAGGCCCAAGGATTACCGGCGCGCTGCAGCTAAATCTGCACTAGGGCTTTGACAACAGCCAGAGCAGCAGCTGCTGATTATTGTAAGGGGGATTTACATTGCTTACCACCTTTATTTTCAACAACAACAAAAGTGGAAGAACAACACACTTCTGACTGGCATCTACTGTCTCAATATTCTTTCAGATAACTAGTCTATAGGTCAAATTGTGTTATCAAAAAAACCAAACAAAAAACACGTGGAAGGTGACTGTGATTGCTGCAAGATTAAAAAAAAAATATCCTAATCATTTTATAGATAGAAAGCACACCACAGGCACAGCCCACACCTATCATTTATTCTTGCCATGTGTCAATAAGCTCAAGTTACTAGGGAAGCGTTACCTAGAAAAGCTCAAATCTAAAGGTTATCTTGGTACAGGGAAAGATCCTGAACCTGCATTCAGCAGTACCTGAAACCAGAGCCCAGGACAGGTTATGGAGTAACAGAAGCAGCATTTTGAGTACAAATACCGATTTGAACTGATTTTCATTGTCGAGTTACCTAGCTCTGGAACACTGTACAAAAGCCATAGCAAGTTGCAGGTCTGGGCATCTCTTAATTCGAGATCACCTGCCAAAGAACCACGAACTGATGGCACGAGCTGTTTCAGTGTCGTAGAGCAAGCTGGGTCAAGTCTTTTTGCTTCTCCTGTTCTCATATTTGTAATTTCTTCCTCATCATAGCGAGTGGTATTCCCCTTAAAGCTCCAGGCTCCACCATAGTCCAGGGGCTCCAAAGCCGAAGCTTGCAGTGGTGTGAAACACTGTTAGAAGCAGCATACCAAAAAGTAACCGACTGACTAGTCATCGCCCGCATTTCTTCGTGCCACAAGAACGCGCTTTGCTGCTGTGACAAGGTAAATGCCGATCAGCAGCTCCTGCAGCAGAGTCCTTTCGGGGTGCACTGTGTCCAAGCCTCCAGCCGGTTTCCACGGCGCTGCTCTGCGGCTCGCAGCTGGCTGGTTTTCAGCCAGATCCACACGCTGGGACGAGCCACTTACGCACCGCTCCACAAAACTGCTCTTATTCCAGGACAGAAACCTATCATGGTAATTTTAAGGCACCACCGAGTCTTCAAGAGCAGGAAGCTGCTATCGAATTAAAATTGCTTGTATCCCCAGTCTCCGCGCATGCAGCGACTGGGAAGGGGTTACCTGTGTACGTTAGAAAAAAACCACAACAAAACAAAACAACACACGACGATGACTTGACCAAGAAGCAGCATGAAGCACAGAAGCTGAGCTTTACAAACATTCAGCAGAATAGTTAAATAGATGACCTGAACTGCAGCCTCATTCCAGTAAGACAAGCCAGAAGGCTCCTCGTGGAGACTGTCCACAATGCCTCAGGGCAGCACTGGGGAAGAAATTCCAGTCAAGTTTTCCCAACATCTCCATTTCTTCGCATTGCTCTGAGTTACTCAAATCTTTTATTACTGGCCTGAATTCCAGTATTAAGCTGAGGGAAGCAAAAGGCAATCTAGGCCAGTTTAATCCCAGGAAGAATTAGCGTAAACAAGTATGAGATGGCAAAAGGCCGCCGAGTACAACCGAACAGCAAACTGTACTGTAGTCATGACATTTCCCTCCCAAAATTTGAAGAGAGCAGAAAACGCGTGTGGCTTCCAAGTTTCTGAAACACTCAACTCAACGTTAACAAAGGCTGTTACAACACAAACAGGTTAACATACAGCTTCCATTCCAAAACCCTGACCACAGGAGCCAGTTTCTCCACTGTCACCAGCATTTCAGGCGTTTGAGACCCAAAATCATTTTTCCTCATGTTAGGTGCCTGTCCTAAATGCCTCATTGCTGGCTACTCAGCTGTGCTTCTCTCTTTTTCTTAAGAGGTGTGCAATGGTAGTTTTGTATCTATCAGATTGAACACTGGAAATCTTTCTCAAGCCCATTTTCTTTTCCTCAAGGCCTAAGACCAAGTCTGAAAGTCATCTAAGTCCAAGTCTGAAAGTCATCTAAGTCCAAGTCTGAAAGTCATCTAAGTCCAAGTCTGAAAGTCTAAGCCATTACTATTTTCCACAAACATTCAGGCGTTAAATAGTGTGCGCAGCAAGTTTATGTGCAGTCCTTGTGAGATCACCTTCCACGGGACGTACACCAAGTGTGAGTAACCCTGTTTCTACTCTGCTTTCATATCAACTGTAATAAGAGGAACCCAGTAAGATGTTAGTTCGTTTCACACCCCTGCTTGCCCTCTGCACAGCACGTCAAGCGACATAAGTGTTGGTGGCTCTCCGTTCCCACCCAAGAAGAACGAGCACAGGAGCTCTGACGGGTAAGCACCCTTCGTCCATCCAGCTCCAGGTTCTCCTTCCCGGTGATCCTCGCAGCAGCGGCGGTGGCCTGAAACACGCTCTCAGCTCCGCGGGGAAAATCTCAAGGGCTCACACCTTGCAGCACCCCATGGTCCTTTCTGACGATGATCACAGGTTTCACATGGCAACCTCTGCATCTTCCTTGCATCCCCTTCCTGGACATGTCTAAACATACCTGACAGCAGGGATTTTGCTGGACTGTCAGCACTTTAGTTTACATTGTTAAGTCCGAAGACAGCACAAGATCTTCAGCTTCTTGCTGCTATCTGACATCAGAGGATAGAAATAAGTTAAGCATTTAGTCACGTGCTGCTTTCAGCAGAGAAGCCTTAAGCCTCTGAAACAAAAGTAGAGGCTCTGGGGGCCTCTACTCAGCTACAGTCCACGTACGGCAACTTTTACAAACCCGAGACCTCTGCAGACCTAGGTCACGCAGCGAAAAAGACAAAGCAGAACAAGACCACAGCTCCAACTCAAAGGTTGTTAACACAGTCCAACACACGTCCAATACGAATTCTCGCTTGGTAATAAAAGTAAAAAAGGTTCTTCCTTTTAATTTATGTTAAATAGTCTGTATCGATAACATCAACATTTCCTTAAAGTGCAGTAGTCAGAAGCCTGGGCGCAGAGTGATCACACGCCCCATACTCGTTCTGTAGACACGCTACCGTGAGGAAGAGAAGCCTCTGCTCTAACTAGATCGAGGCAGCCTCTCACCCAAACGCCAGAATTGCGCTCCCAGTGTTAAACCTCTGTGTCACTTCCTATTCAAACACCTTCCCTTTGACGCCCTAAGCGAGGGCAGGCATGCACGTGCTTTACTTCTCGGTTAAACCTTGCGCAATCACAAACCAGAAAGGAGCTATTTTACAGAACGCTACAAGAGGAAATCAAAATACTGGGCACTTGTTCAAGTTTGTCTTAGAAAGCCCTCAACTAGAAATGAAACACGTCTAAGTCAACACCCTTCTCCTTTTCTTAGTTGTCTTACAACAGTTCATTTCAAGACACGCGCAAGAACAATTCCCTTGGGAAAACAAACCGACATTTAAAAGACGTCTCTTCAGATCTGAAGACACACCATACCAGATTACTTTGCCAACTGTAATTCACTGTTCACACAGAATTAAGAACACCCTCCCCTGAAATCAAGCCAGTATGTACACTTGCTTAAATCCCAGTTTTGAGTTAATAGAGAAAAGACTATTGGAAAAAGTACAATTTTTTTCTTTTACCCCCTTAAGGAAGCAAGTAACACAGTTCACAACCAGCTCAACCTTCCTCAAGCAGTCCGGTTTTTCAGCCATGGCTGAATTTGAAGTTTCCTTCCCCCCCCACCCCCCTTAAGAGGCGGCCTCTCCCCTTGTCAAAAGAATTAACACTTGGATTCCCGGTACCAAAAATAAAACATATAACGCAGCATAGTGAGATCATTCCCTACAACTATCTGAACAACAGCAATGAGCAACACACATTTTTAACACCTGAGATGAGGAAAGAAAAAAAAAAATAGTCCTTAGACACACGTGTGTGAATACTTCAGACAGGAGACTGAGCACCTGACAGTCACCATCGCGGACTAGGTGTAAATACTGCTGTTCAGTTGGCACGTCAGCTCAGGCTCATCTATAAAAGCCACCTCTTTAACGAAGGCTCTGGGGCAAATCCTGCCAAGCTGCCTGCAAACATGTCTTCTCAAGAATGGCTTTCCCATGGAACTAGTGAACGTTCACAGACTGACACAGGGTGAACTTGTCCCCTCGGAACGAGCAGAGCCAAAAGCAACGCTAAGCACGCAGTAACAGACCAAGCAGAGTTAATTGGTCTCCGGACCAAAACACCTCCGGATGCGGAGGTGTTTTCCCACGCTGCCTCGCGGAACGCAAGAGCATTGCTCTGGTCGCTCCTCACCACGCGCAGCACAGGAGCTCCTGTGAGCGCTAAGCAGCCCTAGCAGACGGCCTTCAGGAAAGCAAGATGAAAGCGAAAGGAAACTCGGATGCTTACTTAGGTTGACCCCAAGTGATTTATTTTAAGACACGTTATATGAGCTTTTGAAAGATACATTAAGGCACTTTTATCACACCAGCGCACTCCACGCGACTCAGGTAAGCCCCTAACTGGCTCCGTAAGTAACGAAAGCTCTTTTTGCCACGTAACTGTCACGTAGGCTTTGCCACAGGCACCAAAGCAATCGTTCAAGTGCCGATCCAGCGTACGTTAAAACTGGCGATTCAGTTGGGGATGATGCAGTTCCACATCAACAGCCAATGCCCACATACAGTTATTTTTACTTCCACGCGAGGAAAACAGCCAAAGCTGAAATAAAACACAATAATGACGCTTCCCCCCCACACGCATATGGATAATGAGGTATTTTGTTTATTTTGACTCAATTTGCACCGAAACTATGCATGAAACGCAGCAGCAGCAGTAGCTTCAAGTTTTATGTGGGCTGGAGAGCTGAACTGCAGCAGCGTGAGCTGGAAGCAGACTGTGCTAGAGGGAAGAGGCAAAATTTGGTTTTAGCAGGTAATTTGCACTTAGCAAAAGCACTTCTGGTTCTACCCAAGTGATTCGCACCACGCTGGGCCACTGTGTTTGCACCGCAACGACTACATAGTCCCCGCGCGGTACAAGTACCAGGGAGGGGATGCAGAAGCACTTCCTAATTTGAGGTAATCAACGTCCTGAAAAAAAAAATAAATCTCTTCAACCTGCCTACTGTCACGAGGCAGCCAACACCGTTATCATTCTTTGGTCGTTTACCTGGATGTACAGACTTCAACAGATACATATATATATGCACGCGTGTATACATATATATATATGAGGTAATGATGTTACAGATGTAACTTGCCTGGGTGAGAAATGAAAGGAACAGAACCAAAGGGATCTTCAGGAGGATTTTTCTGTGGAGCAGAATGTGGCTCCACATTCTTATCTGAAGATGCTCTCCTGTCCACCAGCCTGTCTGTAAAAAACAAAACGAAACAGAACAAAAAATAAAATAAAATAAAAATGGTAGGTCTTACACCGAGGCGAAGGTATCTACTGAATGAGGTGAGGGAGGAATATACTCTCACTAAGGGCTTTATTTTGGACGTTTTAAGGATATCCTACGTCTTGAATACCCACTTCTTGAGCACTCGGGAAAATCCACCTGCACAAAGCTCGTGTCAATCCCCCCGTCCCACCAAGAGCAGCATGTAGTTGGGGACAGAATGCTTCAAATGAGGACCTCTAATACGTGTTATACGCAGCCTATGCTCTCTGAAATAGAAACTACTAGTCCCCTGTGCTCCTGCAGTTTTGAACTCAGAATCACTAAAACCGAAACCAAACAGACAAAAAATTCATTTTGTCTACATTTCAGCCTGTCCTTGGCGCAAAAAGAAGTGTTGACAATCACAGCAAAATAGCTGGGAGTACTTTTTATTAAGCATGTAACATCTGTCAGCAATTAAAAGCAGCGAGTGTCACAGTACAGAGAAAGGTGGTGTCTGTTTCATACAGTCTTCGACCCTTAGGAGATGCACACAATTTTTTTCTACTTTTATATTTTCTATTTAAGAGACATACAACAGGCTTTTAACAGTCAAAAAGGGGAAGCGCTAAGAATGGTAAATGGAAGTTTTTCTGCCTAAGCTCCAACACTGCTGCCAGCTTGAGATCCAGACCGCCCAGCAGCAGCACCACCACCGCATCGCAACCCGGGAGGGTGCGGCGAGGCCCATCACCCGCTAACACCACTGCTGTAACAAGGTGTTCCACCTTCAGCTAACATCCCGCCTCCTCTACGCAGAGGACGCGGCCTTTTGCTTTCCCCACTTTCCACAGCAAGCAGCTGCTCTTCCAAACAATTTGCAGCACAACCTTCTTGCCCATCTGCCTCTGTAGAGGTGCTGCAGAGCTGTGCCCTAACTACCTAGCCAGCTACTGGCACGCTTTCGGTTCAGTTCTTCAGTGCAGCGACCGGGAGGCTTCACCCAGCCAGCCACCGGGGACCCGCACCAAGCTCACCTACCCCCGACAGATGCACACGAACCGTGCGCACAAAGCCCAGGAGTTTTGAAATTACATGCCAGTTTTCACAGACAAGCGTTCTGCTCGTACCAAAGTGTCCCTACTGTGAATTGTCTTACTCCCACGTACTGTTAGACTCTCCAGAGAAATACAAGAGGGAATTGCTCCATTACAAGGCAACCCTTTCTGAAGATATAACCCCAGCTGGGGGCTCCTACTGCAGGACACAGAGCAGCCAGCTCAACAACACATACTGAAAGAGGCAGAGACCAACGAACCTGAACAAAACTACCCTGCAGTGACACGACCATGCTGAAGAGAATCCCAGCCAAGGTGCACAACAAACTAGCAGCTGTATTTTCTATACCATTGGCTTTAAGCCTTGAAGACGAACAGCTGCTGAGCATCACAGCCAACAGCAGTACTCACTCCTGATTCTGAACAGTTGTACCCACACTGCTTGCTTTCCTCAGGGAGAAAGGGTTCGGTTGTGGTTGCCGTAAGTTGGTTTTTTTGGGGGGTTGTTTGGGGTTTTTTGTTTGATTAGTGGTTTTTTTGGGGGTGTTTGCTTTTAGGAAAGAGTTGCTTCCTTGTTTCTTTTCTTATTCTTTTGGTTTTATTTTTGCCTATTGACTTGGAAGAGACATATGCGTCCTTAAACTTGCACCTTCACAAATGCAGGCTGAGTGAGGGATGCCTCTGTCGTGTTACCCCTCATGCCCTGCCTCCCGAGGAAAACTGCAGTTCGCAGGCAAACTCCAGAGTAGCAGCTTCAACTACCCTTTGGAAAGTCGCTGCAAATGCTGGCATGCGAGAGTATTCAAGCACTCAGAGTTTCTCAGTTGGTCAAATCAAAGGCTATCGGAAAAGGACGAGTTATTTTTCTCAGTCTTCTGAGGCACAAGTGGCACTTGTCCACCTCGTACCGAGAGCCATTTCTCTTTGTAAGCATAAGAGAACAAGAGACAGTGATGGTTGCTCCAGTTTGACACAAGCAGAGATAGATTCGGCGGAACTGTCACTATTAGACAGTGTTGTGCTTCAGATGCAGCTTCCTTAAAATAAAGCTTTCTTCCCCTCAGTGAATAATCACACGAATGCAGCCCCGACCGCTGCCAAAGACACGACCACGTGCCACATGGCACAGCCACCCTTCCGTAGAAAACTGCGGTTGCTTCAAACCGCCAATGAGGAATGCAGCTGTTTCCATGCAAGCTGCAGGCCCGTGACTCCTCAGAAGACAGCTCTCGGGACTTTCTGAAGTATGAGAAGCACTTGAGCACAGGGAAAGCCTGGCAAAGAACCACAGCTCTCTGCTGCATGGATGGCCAAGTCATTCCTTCATGCTGTACAACAGCAAAGTAGAGGAGCTGAGAGCTTGATAGGCTTGGCAGCGTCAGGGGTGTCTCCTCAAGCACGAAGATGATCCTGGGCCTAACAGGAACCTTTGGGCAATTCGGTGTGAAGGCTGCACTGGTATTTTTTCCAAGTGAGAAAGTCACTTCATTTTCTCAGCTCCCCACGCTGCAGAGATTATTACATAGTAACGTGAGCTCTTGGTAAGAAATCCCTTTCTTCACAGCGTTGTCAGAGTCTCAGCATCGTGTGTTGCTTCTGAATCATTATACTGATGATGATGATGATAACAACAGCAGAGCAACAACAGTGTACGCAGCAACAGGAACTCCACCGCGTAACTCCGTACCTCCGTTCTCCACAACGGTGCTCCGTTCAGAAATCCTCGTCCAATTGCGCACGACATTTTACAGCAACTGTAATTTTTCTCCTAAGAAAGCTTTCAAGGCGTGTAAGCAAAACATGCTGCTCGGTGGTACCTCCCGTTCTGAAGGAGAGCTGATTAATCCTCACGGCGATACCCATCACTACCCACGCTGTGACATTAAGCTGCCGAAGGCATGAAATCGAACGGTAATGTCAGCCTGACAAATCACGGTGACATCTCGATCCTCTCACAAAGGCTGTGTATATTTAATTACTTGTGTATTACCGTCAGGAACACAACAGCTTTAGAAACATTTGACAGATCCAAAAATATCTGATTTATGCATAAAGCATCAGCTCAGCGATACAAACCAGGCTTGGGGAAGCGGAGAGGAAGGATCGATGTTTTGAACGCTACTCAGCGCCACAGAACGTTGCAAAAAGACAACCGTAGGTAAGGCTACCCAGGACTTAGAACGGATGGGACAGCAACTGCATTTACCAACGGAAAACGCAACTTATCCGACTTCTGTTTTCCCTCTAGATGGCAAAATGATTTACAGTGAACTCAAACCGAGAAAAAAAATGCTATTTTCGAACAGCATTCTTCTCTTGTAAGAGATAACCTACATCTGAGGAGAATTAGGCCTTGATCCTTAAGATTTATCTGAGGAAATTCCAGGAAGTATTATACAGTTCAAGACCATTTCATAGGTATAAGCCTTAATGGTACAACAAATCCCCCAGTTTCTCATTAAGCCTTAACTGTGCAATAAATTGCCCAATTTCTCATTAATCCACCTAAATTTCAGATAGTTACAAGTATAAATATTTTGGCTTTGACTGCAGTAAAAGCATTAAGTTCATACAACCTTTGGCACAAATGCCTTAATTTAAAAAAAAAAAAAAGGAGTTAAAAGGTCTTTGAAGACTTCAAGGTACACATACCGACGCGTGACACGAGCAGTGCTCCCCTCCACTGGGCCTCTAACAAATCAAGCCAAAAGGCCTCAGAAAAGCCGTAGCTGCCTCTCAGGTGACACAGAAACAAGTCTGCCATCTAGTGTACTACTGGTCAAGCGAGACATTTCATTTCATTTTCAAGTCTTCTGTGTTCAAGTGACTAAAAAAACCTAATGCTGGTTATGACTAAGCAGAAGCATGCTGTTATGTCTACTTTTCTGATACGGCATATGAAGTTTATTATCACATCCAGCTCTTCAGCGTATTGATTCATCTTTACTAAGAGCTGAGCCAAAACCACGTCTACGTAGAACACATGTCTAAGTAGATTTTCACTTACATAGTGCCAAAAGTGGATAATGGGATGACAGCCGTAGTTAACTGGTCTTTCTGCTGGAGACTGAGAGACAGAAGTTAGCGGCACGGAGCTCCCAGTTATTCTAGCCTTTACAAAGCCCATACCTGTCTGCACGCAATTCAGCGGCTCCTCCAAAAGGGTTGTCAAGGCCTGGCCCAGGCTGACATCCCTGGAGGGGCTTCAAAGCCATGGAGCTGTGGTGCTGAGGGACATGGTTTCGTGGTGACCTGGCAGTGCTGGGTTGACAGGTGGACTTGATGATCTCAGAAGGTCTCTTCCAACCAGAACAACTCCATGATTTTCGACTTCCCCATCTTACTAGAACCAGCTTATTGAGCTACTCCAGGCAAATGTATTTCTTGTATGGCTCTTCCCAGCATTCTTTTCAATCCATTTGAAATATATCCTTGGTTAATACCATCTTCTGTGCTTATATTTATTCAAAACATGCGGCTTAACCAAAATCCACCTCAAAATTTGTCCTAACTCCAGTCAGCAGTCCAGTCAAAGATTCTGGAAATGGCTAATGTTGTGCTAACACCATTTTGGTTCAAGCTAACCTTCTCCAGATTCACAAGTGTATTGGTTCAAAAGACCTCTAAAGCTTCAGATGGAAGCAGCACGACTAGAAGATATTCAATTTTACTGCTAAAATTCAACTTCTGAACTTGGATTTGGAAAGGACGTTTCTTTTTCAGCTGGTACAGTACCCATTTCCCCCAGGTAGCAGTAAGTTATTTTACTGTAAAATGTGTGCGAGCTACACCCACCCCTCAAAAAATAGGGGTCTTATTTGATCAGCTCAGGATACAAGTGAAAACAATCAACTAATGTTTCAAAAAGACCACCAACCCCAAACAGTCAACTCGACCAGTCCTTAGTCCTTCGGGATGAACACGTACCGTGCGCATCTCGTTCAGCTGTATTTAAGGACGCAGAAACCCGAGGCGAAAAAGACTCAGTTGAAGGCAAAGGTGGTGTTATTTCAATCACTCGAAATTCAACTTTACTTCATTTTTAATTGCAATGAACTTGCTGATAATCAGCCGACTATATACAGTCTGGTTCTTGACATTGCCACATCTTTACAAGTCTCACTGATAAATCTGATCTTGACAAAACCAGTTGGAAGAAGAGCATCTAATCAGCGCGTGTTAAGCAATTAAGAAAAGGAAGTTGTTCCAAGTAAAAACCATTGAGATAGCTGACTTCAAGAGGAAAGAAGTTTATTCAACTATTGCCATATCAGAACAATAAAGCAGCCCTTACACGTAGCCACTCAAAATAGACATTACAAAACATTAACATAATGTAGTAGATCAATTTTCTTTCAGGCATTTTCAAAGGACATGCCAGACCCACAGAATCTTCTGCTCTGGTGTGCAAGCAAAAAAAGCTGGGAAGGAATGAAGCAAGCGGCCCGACTTCTCTTCCTATCTGACAACGCACCTCTGCTGTTCAGAGCATCTTGACAATCAAGGTGACACAAGCAATACTCAAGCGCTAAGATATTACTGTTTCTGCAGTATTTGAGCCAGTAACTGCCAGTTGTAGACAGTGAGTTCCTACTGCACACATTTTCAGAAAGGGAAAGGAAAGAAAGACAGGCCCAACTCCGCCCTCAAATGCTCAGAAAGAATTTGCTGTACACAGACCGCACGGCCCCTCCACGAGACAGGCGTTGGAACGGCTGAGCAACTACAGAGCCCTTATTTACTGCGAAGCAAAATAAGCCTTCAAGTGTCCCTTACTTGATCTTAGCAGGTCAAATTCTCTGTCCAGCAGCTCCTCCTCTGTCAGCTTGGAAAAATTGTCCTCTCCAAAGGGGTTCCAGCCTGACATATCAGGTGGGTTATTGATGCTCTGCTTTGGGTAACTGGTGAAGGCTTCAGCATCGGGAATACCTGACCTGTAAAGTCAGTTTGTGGAAGCAAATAAAGAGAAACATTACAGGAGTGCTTACCAGGGTGGAAAAAAAATATATCTATGACACGCTTTATTATGCCAAAATTCCAGAGAGAAGCAGCACACGTGCATTAGCAGCTCTGGAAGCTAAGCTGGGAAGACAAATCACTTGAAATAAATGGTTCGATCTCATCGTTTCTGCACGCGCTCCTTGCCCTAGCAAATAAATGCCATCGATAAAGCCTCTTAAGAGAGTGTTCGAGAGGCCTTTCACACACCCGTAACCTCAATTCAGCATAGGCTACCGACCGCCCTCAGCAAAGAGATGGGCAGTCAGCTCCCGGAGGAAGTCCACAAACAAGAACAAGTGCAAGACAGGCTCTTTAGGAAGCCGGCCGGGGCGCATCCGTTAACAAGTTGTGTCCCACCCTCCTTCTGAAATATCCTTTACCACTAAAGGGCAACTACCCAAGCGCTTTAAGCGATACCTTCCTACTGAAACAAGTCATTTCTGAGGAAAGGATTCAGCGGTGCTCATCACAGTTAGGAACATAAGCAGTAACCAACCCTCGGGTACATCTGCGTCAGAGTACTCGCCTGCTTGCAGGGTAGGCAGACTCTGCCACTGCTCCAGCACGCACTGGAAGCGGCCCAGGGTAGGAGATTAAGGCTGGTGAGAAGTCTTGCGGAGATGTGATATATTCAGGAGACTGCGCCTGTTGCGACCGCTGCTGCTGCTGCTGCTGAGCGAGCATCTGCTGCTGGAGGAGAGACTGCTGATATTGCTGCACCTACGGAAGACAACGATCACCGTACTAAAACTCACATGGGCCAGCATCAATCTCCTCTGCTAAGTAACAACGTTGGTCTTGCAGCCAAATGCACTCAACCACCCCTCTCCAGAAGAGTCTGGTAACTTCAGCGCAAGCAAAAAGCCAGACCTGTCATTATACGAGTGAAACAAACAGCCCTCACAGGCCAGAGATACCATTTTTCCCTTCCAACACATACTACCACTTAGCCTTCTGGAACTACTGCAACTTCAGTCTGTGCTACTGCAGCACTAAGGAATTAGTTTTCATCACAGACCACTACTCTTCAAATTTAATCATCAGCATTTCAGGGTAATTTCTCTTGACTTCTCAAAAACAAATTATGTCGGTTCACCTTCTTGCTTTTCAAGTAGGAATTTGATGCCACCGTATCTTCTATCGCTTTGTAGCACAACGTACACTTGCTGCTGTGTCACTACTGGAAACCGTAAGCACTGAGTATGCACCTACTTCACGGATTGTAGGATATACCCCAGCCAATTAATACACAAATGCAGCTCCAGGTAAGCCTTTGGAACAGAGCCTGGGTTAACTTTTTTTTCCCCCCCGAGTGTCATTTTAGATGCTGAACTAAACAGCATTTACCATTTCCACAGCTCATTAAGACTGCTCACAAACTTCTCTTACTGCATCTTCACAACAGATTTACCAAGACAGCAGGTATTTTAAGACGTTCCATTCTTGACGTACCATAGCGGGATACTGAGACTGGGGGGGTTGCTGCTGGTACACAGACTGCATCAACAGCTGCTGCTGGACCATCTGCTGGTGCATAGCTTGTTGGTACTAGAGTTGAAAAGAAGAAAAGAGCTTTAAGAAGTCATGATCCCCCCTGTAGGAATAGCCAGATATTTAGAAGAAGCATCAATTAAAATATCACTTTGGTGACTCAACGGCATTTTTCAGTTAAGACCTCACATAACCAAAAATCAGCCTGCAATTCAGTCGCTGCATTTTAATGACTCTGTGTTTGGAAGCTTTTCCCTTTTTTATCTTCCCCAGTTTATACCGGCCTGGTCCACAACAAAAAAAAACTAGACTATATATTCAACACTGCCTTTTCTAAGGCGAGCCAAGGATCATCCCCGTTTCTGCCATTTTCACCAGTGCCGAGCCCTTTTCAAAAATAATTTCTCTGTGCTTTAAAGAATAAAATGTCTCAGCATGGGGAGGGGAGTGGGGCTGTGGAAAACAAATCAATTAATAGCAAGAGGTGTCTCGGAGGGGATCTGAAAGTTCTCGTCCGACCTGGCTGCTCTCCTGTTATATTTACCATTATTTATGCTACGCAACTTGAAGAACTGGACGTGACAGTATGTGAACTGGACAGTGTTAGAGGATGTGGCATCCACGAAAACTCTGGACAGACAGAACACCTACAAAAGAGAAGCTCTTCACTGACCAAGAAGAGCTGAAGAAAGCA
>JAAGNO010018015.1:8213-28012 GCA_033439905.1 Ceryle rudis
AGGAGAGAGGGGAGGAGAAAGAGAGTGCTATTTCAACTCTATTTCAGTAGCATGGAGATATATATATATTTTGCTGTAAAGCTGCTGGATTTGAGATCCTGTAACATTCTCAACTCTGTTCTGCACACAGGATGGGTCTAAGTCAGGAGCTGCTTATTGTACTTTTGGCTGACTAAATCACCTGGGAAGTGGTCTTTTTTTAGGTATAAGCTCTTAATACACAATATTGCTCATGCACTACCGTAGCTAATCTAACATTATGAACACATTAGTCAATGGTCTGAGAACCAGATTTTCAGTTTTATCGTGTATTTTTTCCATCAGATTTCCACCATTGTGTTTAAATAAAAGTATATTTGATCATGGTTTTTTTTTATATTGATTGTCATACATCCAATTTAAATGGGACTTCTATGAAGATGGGGTTTTATTGGTTTTGTCTGAAATTTGGGAATATGTTTTATTCTTTATTCTAATCAGCAATTTGTGTTGCTGTTTCATTCTTTTCAGATGGAGGCCACCTATTCCACACATGTATCAAATTCCTAATAAATCTAATTTAATAACTCATAAAGCATTTGAAAAAATTCTTTGAGACCCTGTCTTACTGCGTTTCCTTCTGATGCCCCATACGTCCTGCAAGTATTCCTGATAATGCTTTTTTAGATAACTTGTTCTGTAAACTGACATATAAATTCTTATTTGTTTACAGGACTTCTCTTGTTCTTCTAAGATTCTAGGATATATTTGTGATATCTAGAATTCTGATATCAAGAAAGTACGAAGTCAATTTCTACTATTCAGTTGTTTTTTTTAATGATGTAGGGCACCCTGTGCTTAATAAAACTATTAATATTGAAAACTTTATAAAACACTTTGAACATTAAATTTTGTACCTCACTGGAGTTTTATATTGATAAATATAAAATAGGCTTGTGACTTTCACACACAAACTAATAGTTGCAATAAATATTGCATTTTCATTTTTATTGTTCTGAATTGATAAATATTAGTGTTCTTTTCTAGTTCCACAGATGGTATAATTCAGTTGTTTCATAACTGATTCAGTTGCACAAACAGATTTTTTGTATAGAATAAAAAAAATGGTTTTAAACATGTGCTTTAACCTTCTGAATGTGCTTATTTTGGCTATACTTTGTTATTACAAAATAACTACTCTAACATTTTCTCATGAAAAATCCATACTGGAAGGTTAAGCCACTTGTTCAAACCATGTTTCAATTATATTAATATAATTATTTATTTTGCTACTTCTCAGGCACCTAAAAGATAACGTCTTCCAACCTCCCTATTCCCCTTGTAATGATGTAAACCATAGAGTATATCCCGATTATAAACTGTCCCTGGCAGAGAACTTTCCTCCTCTGACATCTTTGATACCTCCTCACAAATCACCTTAGGCATCTTTTGTAGGTATAGAGTGTTTCATTCTTTCCACACTGATGAATATGTGTGAATTGTGTTAACTTTTAAGTGTGTGATTACAGATACGCACACCTTCAAGAGAGGAACACTTTATTATCAGGCTGTAATTCACATTGAACTCAAGCTAAATTATGAAAACAGGCATTTAAGAGCACTTATGATATCAAAATATGTGATAAGCTCATATATTTATAAAAGGCATGAAAAAATAGGAGGAAAAGCACTTCATCTATTTACACTTGACTTAACTCTGTAAGTTCTCTTATTCTTTTGAAGCAAACTAATTTATGATTAAAGCTTTTTTGACACACATCTCATCAGGGATCCTGTCTTTCTATGTATCCCATGCCTCAGATTAAATCAGATACACTTTTCTCTTACAGGCAGAAGTCAGTTTTCACAGCTTGTCTTCTTTTTGGAGTTCCCTAAAAGGAACATAGGACAGAATTTCATACTTTGCTGCCAACCTGGTGTATTTCTTTTCTCCCACGGACATATTTGCTTCTAAATGTTTTGGGAGGGAGAGCTTTATCAAGACCAAATTAAGCCTTGTTTCATGCTTTTAGTATAAAAATTTGTTTGTCAGAACAGCTGTTAGCTTCTGATCTTGATTTAACAATTGCTTGACAGCACAGGTGATCTTTCATAAGCAACTGCTGATGTACCTTTCACTATAAAGTGTCAACATTCACTGTATTTTACATCAGTCTGTATATTAAGTGCTTTTGTAACAGCTTTTAAGTGCGTTTTATACCTGTAGGCTATTTATGTAGAGCACATAAACAAGTCAACATGGGCTTTTGGCTATTCTGAGCCATATTTAATATCTCTTTATTTAAGAAGCATTGAAGTAGAAAACTCACCACATTGTCGGAAAAAGATTAAAATTAGGTGCTTTTAGAAGACATCTAGTCATTGTCAGTGTTGAAGGTGATAGTTTTTTCTTTTCATTCCTTTCATGATATGACTGTTGTCTGTTTTTCTGACTTTTACAAAATCAGAGACAGTCCAGCAGAATCTAAAAATGTAGTAACCTTACCTTTTGGATATGTTAGAATGTCAAAATACATACCTAGCCAAAATTTAAGAAAACAGATTATTTTAAACTTTTAAGTTCAGAACTGAACCTTTTAAATACTGCTTCTTTAAAAAAAAATAATCTATGACTCCTTTAGTTTTAAAAGTTTTAAAAGGCATAAGTAACTTAAATGGACTCTAGATGTGTATTTCTCAAGGTATCTGAGTATGCGTGGAATATCTGAGTATATATGGAAAAATCATTTGACTTTCTATTTTTGTATTTTGAAATTTCTGTTTTCTGGAATAAGAATGAATTCAGGTTCTACTGTAAAACAATTGGTTTGTTTTAGTGACTGGACAAAATATAATGGATATTGTTTACCTAGGTCTTGCAGGATTCTGTGGAATATATCATATTTAGAATTTCTGTGAGAGACTCACACCTGTTTGACACCGGTATTGTATCACGGGGGATTTTAGAATGCTACAGACTTGCTTGCATATAGTGTAGCTTTGAGTAAATTATCACAGCCAAAACCACTTAAGTAAAACACATCCTTAAAATGCTGATACACCTTTTGTATAATAATGCAGTGAATTCTTAGCAGGAATAATCTTACTCCAAACAGAATAGTTCAGGTGAGATGGACTGTGCATATTGAGCCCTCTGACAAACTAGCTGCACTGTGTACTGTATCCTCTGACATTTGGGTAACCTTTCATTTTTCTGACATCTTTTAGGTAATATTTGAAATAATGCATTACAAATGGTGGCAACATTACACAAAGAATGTAACTTCTTTTTTTTTCAAACATAATCTTGTAATCTTTGTAAATTGGGAGAAAAACACAAGGAGGACTGTTTCACTAGAAATTTAGACAGAAGTATCTTTGCGATATTATATATTTAATAAACATGTAAATAAAATATCATTGTGCTTCTGAGATATATCTCTGGGCATTCTCCTCATGGATAACACAGTGAAAAAGTGAAGAGTAATTTAGCAAATCTGAGAATCAAAGGCATTATTTTGTTTAAATCTCTACCTGTTCTTTCATTATGAAGGCTATTTAAAATTTCAGTGTTCCTTCAGAAACTCATATACCAAAATGCTCTGACTTATTCTCATATGCTGTTCTTATTTGTTCTGAAATATAGAGGATGTTACTGTATGCAGCAACAGCCTCTTTCTTAGGTAGCTACTTCATAGTAAAGCTCTTGTGCAGAGGTCAGCCAGGCTTGAGTAAGCACCATTGCCTCATGAGTACCCTTAGTGTTGTATGACATCATCTGTTTTTCCCAGGCCTTAGAAACAAGATCTGGACAGGAGCATGAATATCATTCTAGCTGTCAAGGAAAAGACTTAGCAAGGCAATGGCAATATATTTTTATTCTTTTTTTCTCATTTATAATCTAGTCCTCTTGGCCTTATTGTGAGCATATTAATAAGAAAGAGGAATGCATTGTTTTCTTAAATACATAGTGGGAGCCCAGCTTGAGGAGCTGAAAAGCTTTCTAACAAAAATCTGAAATGAAAACCAGAAATTTTTGAAACTTGATACATTTAACCTTCCTTTTACTCCTTAAGGAAAAAAAAAAATAATTTCGCCACAATTGCACAAATAGAAGTGGGCAAGCTCTAGCCCTGAAGAAAAGCTAAATAAAAGTTCTTGATGATGCTCTTGTGCGCATTTCCAGTCTTGGTAACATCAGGAGATAAACCACTTAGAGAGGACCAGCAGTACCCACAAGTGACTACTAGATTCCAAGAAAAGATAAAAGACACATTTGCACCAAGAAAAAACCTCCCATACCATTAATGTTAGATGAATCAGAATGATCTCTTGTGGTCAGGGTGAACTACTAGAAGAAAACAAGGAGACAGAAAATTTCTCCTAGGATTTTCAAGGCCATAACAGGCTGTCCAGCCTCTACTATATTGCTATATAAAGACTTCTGGCACAGGAGGACATTCAGGTACCAAAAGGAGAAATTACATGAGGCCTCCTTGCCAAACCATTCATATGTCTTCTCACACCAGGAGGGTAACTTCATGTATGGATATTTTTACTGATCAGAAAAAAATATATTCAATAAATTAGTAGTTCTAGTGATATGCAATTGAATGAATGGATCTAGAGATAGTTAACCAGAAAGGACTACACAGTGACCTGTTCGTTAGATATAAATATTCTGATTTCAGAACATATATAGATGCCCTCTTTGGAGCAGTTAATGAGGAGTTAATGTGCACAGTTTGTATGTGTATCAGTGACAAAGGTATGGAGAGAAGAGGGATTATGAAATTTAGGTCAAAATCCAGGTCTGCATGTAACTTTTATTACAATGTTCTGTATGCAGTATATGTGATCTAGCAAAAAGTGGAGTCTAACTCCTGACATCCCCCCAAAAAAAAGTTTTGAATGGGTAAGCTTTTAGGATACAGAAATGCTGCACAGAACTTATAGGCTTAATTCAAAATAAAATAACAGAATGCAAGTAACATGTAAAATTCAAAAGGTGATAGAACAGATAATGAGTATCTGAATTGCGATTGTGGGGAGTAGGCAAGGGGCACAAAAGAGCGCAGTTTGTCAGGATGGTTTCTAAGACTGGCATGACTCTCCATGGATAGGAGAGACAGCAATATGAGAAGGGAAGGAAATGGACTCTGCAAGTCTGTGCTCTGTGTCTAAAATTCAGAGGGACTGAGAAAGCAAATTAGTAAGCATAAAGGAAAGAAATCTGTTGTGGGTTATGTAGGAGAGAGGTGCTACACATGGCTCATTGTGTCCCTGAGCCACAAATCTCTGAGAAGGGATGGACTATGCCAGGAAGTACAGTCACATGTTTGCTGTTTTCTTATGCACCTGCTGTTTTCTTCACACATCTACCAATGGTCACTTTCAGAGATCAAACATTAGGATATCTACTGATTAAATGAGTCAGACCTTTTCCATTTGTTTTGTCGAGTGAACATTGTGCAAATGGTACATTTCTGCTTTTTGCATATCTCTCATAAACCTGAAGAACAGTTTTGTGGAAGGTGCAAGGGTCACAAGTTGCTATGAAAGGTGACTTCCGTTGTATTCTGAGAGAAATTACTCTTTGATCATGTCTAAACAACACTTACGAGTAGCCAAGCAAAGCAGTCTGAACTCCAGTGACTCTAGAACTACTTGTGTTGAGTCAAAGGCTTTAAAGTGCTTTATAAGGAAGAATGTATTTTTTTATACTATTGTGTTAAAAATAAGACTGGGGAGTTCAAAATATTGCTCTTAAAATGCTGGACTAAGCAGGAAAAAAAATAGTATTACATTATAGAAATGCCAGCATTGTATATAATATTCCTGACATTAATCAGGATCCTTTCCTCTCTTCAATAACTATGCTAGACTTTTAATTCTCTTCATGCTATGTACAATCTCATAGCCCATGCTGTGTCATAAATAGTGTAATTTACTGTGTTTTTGACATCAGTCTTTCACTTTGTACATCAATAAGGCTTAAGAAATGACCAAATTATGTAGAAACCCACTGAAGGTACGGGCATTCCATTCCTGTTATAGAGTGTGCATTTTGAAAACTGCTGTAATTGAATCTTTACCATAGTGTAGAAGGGTATTAAGGAAAAAAATGAGCTTAAAATCTCAGTTAGGATGAATTTTACACTTGGTAGTTGTGTAACAGGAGAGGTTTTTTTATTTCTTAATTACATTATTCGACTGAATCATTATTAAGAGAAAATGATCATGGAAATACAGACTTAGTGTTTGTGACAAATCAGACTTTGGAAAAGTAGATTCAGTAATTGTATGCTGTATGGAGCCTAGCTCAACCAGTGTTTCCAAATACAGTAATTTTTAAGGATAGCTTGTATATATTCTTCACCTAGAACTTTAGTTCAGGCTTCTCATAAGCCTCCTTGGTCTAAAAAGTGAGTAAGTCTGCATCAGTTGCCAAAAGTGTATAGTTGAGACTAATTTTGGGTCATCTTAATTATTTGTGTGTTAGAGAGTAAACTTGCCAATGTTTCACGAATTTTGCTGCCTAGTAAATTATTTCTCCATTCAGATTTTAAAAAATTAGTTACTTCAATGAATTTCATTTGACAAATGTGTAAATTGATTTCTCTATATTTTAGAGGTATTACTTTTTTTTGGTATCATTTACTTTTATGTAAATGTTTCTCTGATAAGAATATTTTCTGGCAGTTACAGACCAGAATGCACTGTTTCTCAGTGGATCCCTTTTCTTTTCCACTTACTGGGCTGCTGTTCATGAAGTGTGGGCCTTATGCAGCTGAACAGATTCCTTTTCAATGAAACCAGATGGTAATATGTAATCAGAAGTGTTTCTGATGGGAACAAATGGATCAATGAGTGGTCACAATCTTCCAGAATGTACTAGCACACATGTGCTAACAGAAAGTTTTGAAAACATAAGACTGTCAGTCTACACTATGGAGTACCTCTTGTGCTATATAAAACATGACTCATACATCTTTACACCTGCTATTGCACCCAGTTCCTCTTGCTCTTTCCTCATCTATCCAGACTTCCTCTTGTCCTATTTTTTTTCTTTCCATGCCCTACCTTCAATTTCTTCTTTTTCAAGGGACCAGTTGTCCTTGATCTCCTGTTTTCTTGTGTCTCAGAAGATCCAGTGTGGTGTATCTAAGGACTGAAAGAAAATGGCACAGCTCATCAATCTCTGCCAAAAGAGGAACAAAAACTGAAGGCATTAGTGTGCAGCTATATTCCCCTTGTCTTATTTCATCTCCTCAATGCTCCTAATATGCCTTACAATGAAAGCATAGATGAGTGCTGTTATAGGTGTCCTGACTCCTTGCAGGTTTTGCACATAACTCCTGAGAAGACTGGGTCCTTATTGTTCTGGTCTGAACAGAAGTCTCATCACATCTTCACAGAAGCCAGACAGGACACATCTGGCACCCATAATTAAGAAGATGTTGAGCATGTTGATGTCTCTGATACGTTATTGTGAAGCCATTCTGCACTCAGGCAACCAAACCCATGTTTTACAGCCATGTGGCATGGAAATAATGTCATGACATGGGTTATCATTATCTGACTAGAGCCAGTGGTGCTGGACTATAATGTCTCTGACATCACAAGTTGATACCTGAGTCCTGAAAATGTTCCTGTCATGCTGAGAAAAGTATTATCATCTCCTTTGAGTCTGGGGCAGAGTAACAGAACTCAGCTGCTATGCATCCTTCCTGGGAAGCCTACCAGACTGTGTTTTACGTAATCATGAATATCCCAGAGTGGGCACACCATCCACACACCAGGAAAGAAAAGAGATATTAATATGTTTCCCATATCCAGATGATCTCATCTATATTTCTCATAAGCATTATCAAGGAGAAAACTTGAAAGGTGTCCTTTCCAACTGATCAGCCATTATTTTATATCTATTGAATGAGTATGATCTCCACTTAGACACTGTCTTCTCTATATTTAAAAGCTCTTGAAAAGTCTTGTATTTAAAGTAGTGTTGTGCAAAATTGTATAAAAATGCTTATAGCAGAAGCCTTCAGTTATGCATTTGAAAGTTCTGCAGCTGGCACAGACTGTCTTGTCTGCCAAAGAGGAAGAAAAAACACCAGTCTGCACCATCCTGCTGTCATGGTTTAGGCCCAGATGGCACATGAGCACCACACAGCCACTCAGTCACTACCCATTCCTCTCCCCAACCCTCCCCAGCCCTATTGGGATGGGAAATAGAGTTGGGAGAAAAAGGCAAAATGCTGTGGGTTGAGAGAAGGAGAATTTACTAGAACACAAAGAGGGAAGAAACAATTATACATAACAACTATAACAATTATAATAATGAAACAATATACATAGTGAGCACTGTAAAATACAGTGCTGACCCACCGCTCAGCCCTGAACTGACTGTGGCACTCAAAACCCACATCCTTGTCTGGCCAGCCCTCCCCTTATGTGGCAGGCATGACATCAAGTAATCAAATATTTAATTGGCTGGTTCAATTGGCTATCCTGGCTGTGACCCCTCCCAGCTTCAGGATAAAATTAACCTCATCCTAGCCAAATCGGTGATGCCTGATAATGAAGGTGTCTCCAGGGATCAGACTCTCTGGTTATCCAAGGGACAAATCTATTAACAAGGTAAAGACTCTTAAAAAATTACTGTTTTTTCAGTCAAAAGTACATTTAGGAAGATTGCACCAAATCAGCCAAGCTGGGCACATGTAGTAGCTGCCAAAACCACAATAACAAAGTTACCATTTCATGCCCCTTTTGCTTATGCAGAAATTCATACATACACCATGAAAGTTCATTTTGACAATGATGAGTCTTAGAGGTAGGAGGAAGTTCAGGTAGCAGAATCAATCAGTGACATAACATACATGAGCAGAAACAGAAACAAGCTGTAAATAGATATGCAATCAGAAATAAGGTTTGTTCATGTGTAAATCATTACATGAGTACAGGTATCAGTAGAAGTGTTAAATGTTAAATGCCTAACAGATTTGATTTCATTCTATGACTGGGTGACCCATCTGGTAGACAAGGGAAGGCCGTGGATGTGACTTCAGCAAAGCCTTTGACAAAGTCTCCCACAGCATCCTCCTGGAAAAGCTGGCAGCCCATGGCTTGGACAGGTGCACCCTTCACTGGGTTAAAAACTGGCTGGGCAACCCGTCACAGAGAATGGTTGTGAATGGTGCTGCATCCAGTTGGTGTCCAGTGACCAGTGGTGTCCCCCAGGCATCAGTACTGGGCCCAGTTCTATTCAACATCTTTATGGATGACCTGGATGAGGGGATCGAGTGTACTGTTAGTAAATTTGCAGATGACACCAAGTTGGGGGGAATGTCGATCTGCTGGAGGGTTGGGAGATGCTGCAGAGGGACCTGGACAGGCTGAGTCGATGGGCTGAGGCCAATAATGTGAGGTTCAACAAGACCCAGTGTAGGGTCCTACACTTTGGCCACAGTAACCCCATGCAGGGCTACAGACTGGGGGAGGAATGGCTGGAGGGTGGCCTGGTGAAGAGGGACCTGGAAGTACTGGTTGATTACCGGCTGAACATGAATCAGCAGTATGCCCAGGTGGCACAGAAGGCCAATGGCATCTTGGCTTGTATCAGGAATAGTGTGGCCAACAGGTCTAGGGATGTAATTCTTCCCCTGTATTTGGCACTGCTGAAGCCTCTCCTCAACTACTGTGTACAGGCCCCTCACTTCAGGAAGGATATTGAGGTGCTGGAGCAGGTCCAGAGGAGAGGAGCGAGGCTGGTGAAGGGACTGGAGGGAAAGTCTTATGAGGAGAGGCTGAGGGAGTTGAGGTTGTTCAGCTTGGAGAAGAGGAGACTCAGGGGAGACCTTATTACTCTCTACAACTACCTGAGGGGAAGTTGTAGTCCAGTGGGTGTCGGGCTTTTCTCCCAGGCAACTAGTGACAGAACGAGAGGGCATGCAGGTGCAGCCTGAAGCTGCACCAGGGGAAGTTTAGGTTGGATCTTAGGAAGCACTTTCTCACGGAAAGGGTGATTAGACACTGGAATGGACTGCCTAGGGAGGTGGTGGAGTTGCCATCCCTAGAGGTGATTAAGGAAAGATTGGATGTGACACTTAGTGGCGTGGTCTAGCTGGTGTCATGGTGTTGAGTCATAGGCTGGACTTGATGATCTTGGAGGTCTATTTCAGCCTCAGAAATTCTGTGATTCTGTGTGAATTAATAATATGATGGATGTAGCTCACTGTAGGACTCAGAGCAGAAAACAAAAAAAGGTGAAGTAGCTGTCCTTCCTGCTGCTTTGAACCTTTAATGCAGTGAGGATGTTCAGGCTAGGAGCCCAGGCTAACTGTAGTCTAAAGCAGACATACTGAGATAATGTGTCTGCATCAGCCATTGTTAATCAACTCCTGTTGTGCATCAGCAGTATTTTTCACATAGTCTTTGTCTTTCGTTATCGGACCTCTAGCTGCAGACTCACCCAGGTTGGTTTTTAGCCATGCTCTTTTCTTATGGTTTGGATTTTCTGCCACATCTATTTCCCACATCCACAGTCCCCAGACATAGATTATTTTATAGATAGTTACTCCTTAGTTTTTTTATCATGAAATTCTAGGAAAAAAAGCCACAGTTTCTGTGAATGTTCCACTGGCCACTCACTTTGTGTGAGCTCTGGTGGTCCCTCACTTTCCAGTCACTCATTCCAGCTTCACATTTCCACCCTTGTCCTCTCTTATGCTCTAGTTCAGTCTCATCTGATACACAATTGACTAAAAGCTGGGAAATGGGTGTGTGAGAAAGAGTGTGTCTACATGCATGTACAGAAGGGAGAAGGTAGGTTGAGGTGACATAAACTGAAGTTAGAAATCTTTTTTATTGATTTACAGTGTTATCTGGAAGTATAAAAGGAAATACTTTCTAATGTAGGCCTTTAAAAAGGAATATAAAGGGCAGGAATACAATTGGCATAGCTGGTAATAGTTTGGGAACAGCTTTCTAGTCTGGGATAAAAAAAAGGTACAACAACTTCTGTTGGAGAAAGAGACAAATGTTGTATACTGGTTGCCAAAGTACATTAATACATTGAAAGATAAAAGTAATCAGACTCATTACTGCATAAGACACTTCTCTCAGCATGTACAAAGACCTGAATGAAGTTATGGAATGGAGTGTTAATACCTAAAACAAGTATCACTTGGGTTTTTTAGAAACAACTAAGGAATGTAATGAGGAAATGAATGAAAAATATATGTATCTAGAGGGCATTTGTGGTGCTGCTGTTCATTTAGTCTATTTGATTTTAATTCCTTAAATACCTCTTTCTGGCTTTTACTTATACTGGGATCTGCTCCCCTTGTCTAGTGCAATGGATTACAACCTGTGCAGCACAAAAGGCCACACTGGCAGCTTTTCAGGAACCAGAGGGCTGCACCTAATTTACATGTTAATTTACATGAAATTACTTGAAATTTGCATCAGCTTGGCTTCTTTCTTGTTTTGCATTGGAAATAAATAAGATTTATTTAAATTAACAACTTTCTTACTGTTTCTGAACTATTGATTTTATTTTATTAGTCTATTTCCTTTATTTCCTTATCATGTTGGTATATAGTGCTCTAGGAGGGTGATGTTTCAGACCAAGTCAGTTCAGAAAAAAGAAAAATGTCATTTAAACCAGCAGGTTAAAATATCTATGTAACATGATAAAGCTTTTCTTCTATGGTAATATAAGGTTATTTTTACAGTTAGCATATGCTTGATAAATAAATAGTGTTACAGAACTGGTTATTTTTAGATATTTTTTGAATCTATTAGAATGTAAAGAAAGGGGTTAAGCATCCTGCACAGTGTAAGGAGCAGGTCTAGGCAGTATATGCAACAGCACTTCACATTCAGAGTCAAATCTGCTTGCCTGACTGCCCGAGTAGGATGTCTGAGAACAGATCAACAACCTCTGTTCTCCTGCCATGCAGCTTATCAAGAGATTACTTTTTTTTCCAAATGTGCTTTACTATATGTGCATGTTCCCTCTTAATAAGCGTTGAAATGATCAAAAAGTATTCCTTTTCATTTACCAGTCATGCAAAATATCATGAATGTGTAATAAGGCATCTTTTTAATTTGATTCTTCTAAAGAAAAAGATGTATTGACATAAGAATTTCTTTTAAATGCTTGTTTCTGCCCTTCTGAGTGTGTGTAATGAGTTACTATACAATTTATATTGTAGGGCTCTTTGTAGAATAGAATGTATTTTTAGTAGAAGACATTGTTATGTTAATGACATAAATTATTTATTACAAAGCCAAGGAACTTTAAAGCATTCAGATGGACATATACATGAAAAACCCCAGATAGTGGCAACATGTGACTGGTCTTAATGGATGGTTATGGTCAATGACATCATTTCCAGTATTTTGTCCTGTGTTTTTTTCTCAATATTTCAAGAATTTTTACTGATAACTCTTGAGATCAAAAGACAACATGAAAGTATATATTTTTTTATTACAATTGATTTTCTTTTCAAATATGAATAACTGTAGTGATATGACAGATCAGTGAAGGAGCTGTGAGAATCTTTTTGTCACTTGGTACTTGAAAATATTTGAAATTCAATTATTCACAGATGATGTTAGATAAATGACTACTTGAAGCTAAGGCAAGGTATTTTCTTGAAACAAGTAAGAGAGCCTTAAAGAAACGCCAAACTACCTTTACATGTGATGTTTCCCAGTATAAATTATGAAAGTCTTTGCAATCTTGCAGTTATCTTATTTTATTTCTACAATAAAATCAAGAAAGCAAAATTTTCAGTGAGATATATCACAAAGTGCATATCTTTCCTTGATGGAATCCTGTTCGGTGCTTGTCTATGAAAGCTGATGTGGAAGGATCAGATAAAGAAGATGAAGTAGGTGGCTATTCTATTTGTATGTAGAGTATAGATGGAAATGTAGATGTAAATGTACTTCTCATTCTAACAACAGTGATGTTTGGTGTCCATCATTGTCATAGCTATATTTGTATGTCAACATTTTTAACAAGAAAGGGTTTACTATTAATAGATATAAAATGAAAAAGAAAGCAAGGCGTAGCTGTAGTCAACCATTTCTTCAGTACTGAACATAATTCTGGGATTCATCTGAGGTCTTAGTCATGTTATTTCAAATATCTGAGCATCAGTGTCTTGCTTTTATTGACCCCAAAGGAAGCTACTTAACACCTCAGAAAATCCATCATGACTACCCTCTACCAGACATAATTATCAGAAGTTTTCAGTCTTAACAGTGTACGTCCAACATATATTCTTCTTTTTTATTTCACTATACTATTGAAAGTTTTCTTCTCTCTTAGATTGTATCCAGTCTATTCAGTGAAATGAATGTGAATAATTTAAATAAACTAAAAGTATCTCCCTTACACTAGTATCTTGTAGTCAAGGATATTTGCAAAGAATTTGCTGTTCCTTTGATACTTTTTTATTACTCTTGATTTTGTACTTAAATATAAAAAGTTTGCAAATAAGAAAATCCCTGTAACTTCAGCTTGTAGTGTTATTGTTGGAAGGTTAATGAAATGATATTGCAAAAGCTGGTCTTTTATTAATAAGATTATTCTTTTCTTTTTTTTCTCCAGAAGAAAAATCAGTTTAACAGAAGGAGACTGCAACTGCACATACTGTATTTTTTAACTCAACTTAATTAAACTTTAAGGGATTCCAAAGCCCTTCATTTGGTGGCCAGTAACATGAGTTTGATTTGCAGTCATAATTTGGACTTTTTTTGCCTAATACTCTTGTGCCATCATTCAAAAGAAATTGTCTACAAGATTTTAGAAAAATTTTTGATCTATTCACAGTTTGCTAGGAAGACATAAGCATAACATGTTCTTAAGAATACATTTCTGTATTACAAAAGCCTCCTTACTTACAGTCCATTAAAGTTTTTGTTCTTTTCCACCATCTCACTTCAGTGGGCAGCAGAGTGCACATTACTGTTTGATGGGGTCATCTTTTGAACAAAGTACAGCTACATTCTCCTTCTTAAATGTATTTGAATAAGCTTTATCCTTTGAAAAGGATTCATGGAAAAGATTAATTTCTAAATACTACCAAAACCAAAAAATCTACTACCTAGATTGGTACATGATTCATACATATTCTATTTTTTTTTTTTTTTTTTATTTATTTCATTACATTTAGATAGCACAAAGACAATCTGAGATCTTGCTGTAATCTTATCCTGGTGAAGCTGCCTTGATTCCTGATGGATTAAGTTTCTAGAAATAATATTCCATGATAGCACAGCAGCCTATGATACTGTTACTGTGGAAGGTCGAAGCAACATCTAACACAGAGAATGGGTATCTGCTGAAGTTAGTAAAATTTAGGAAGACATGTTTATGGTATTCAATAAATTCTTATCCCTATGCTCTGGCTTGATCTGGCAAACAGACTGTTATCCTGAAAACCTCATGTAAGAGATGGCTAAGCCATATTTAGAGGTTTGGGGTTTTTTTTGTCATAGGCAGGGACAATTTCTGCTAGGTTATATTGCTCAAAGACCCATTCAGTCCAGTCATGAACACTTCCAGTGATATCCACAACTTCTCTGGGCAACCTGTTCCATTGTCTCACCACCCTCACAGTAAACAGTTATCTTCCAAATATCTAATATAAATCTACCTTCTTTCATTTTGAAACTGTTACACCCTGTCCTATCACTACAGTCCCTTCTAGAAAGAGTTACAGGCCCCCTTTAACAAGTGGAAGGCTCCTATAAGGTCTCCCTGGAGCCTTCTCCAGGATGAACAACTCCAACTATCTCGGCCTGTCCTCATAGAGGAGGTTCTTCAAGCCCAGGATCATCTTCATGGCCATCCTCTGGACCCACAGTCCATGTCTTTCTTACACTGGAATCCCCCAGGCATGGATACTGTACTCCAGGTGCAGTTTCACCAGGCTGAAGTAGAAGGGGAGAATCACCTCCCTCTATCTGCTGGTCACACTTCTCTTGATGCAGCTCAGGATGTGACTGGCTTTCTGGGCTGTATGCTGGCTCATACTCAGTTTTCAACATTATAATATTTGCATGCCAGGAGCTCATTCTGCCTGTAGTACATTTAAGAAATTGTTTTTCTCAGAAGTGTTTTTCTTGCCTCAAAGTAATCCAGACTGACCTAATATAAGACATAGATTCTTCCCATTACTCAGATTTTTTTTTTTTTTTAAATATATTTTCCCTCCAGTATCTTATTTCTAAATCTTTTCAGCAAGAACTCTCTCAGACTCTGGCATATCTGTCATCCTGAACAACTTTTCCATTAGTTCTTCTATGCTATAGTACTTCTAAAATTGAAACTGAGCCAGTACATGTCCTAATTGCCTTGGTTCCTTATTATGGTCTTCATCCCATCATTAGAGATTGGAGAGTTGTTTCAAAACTGTCATGATGCTGCTGCTGCTGTGCTTAGAAGGAGGAAATAGATATTCCAAAGGGCAGTACTTATTTAATGTAAAAGGACTACTGAGCTATAAAGGCACTTGGAAACTCATGAAGTCAACCTCACCTTTGTGGCAAAGGTAGCTCAAGAAGTTTCCTGCTTCTCAATAACTATGGTAGTAACACAGCTTAAATCTGTAGCTTTCTTCTTACTTGTGGCTTGGTTTTTTATAATTTTTACTTGAAGTCAAGGTATTTTCTTTCCTGGCTCTTGATGGAAACATACGTATAAATACTTATTTTTATGTATTTATTTACATAAATATTTTGCCTGGATCATTCTGTGATTCTGTGATGCTGTGATAGGATGATAGAATCATAGAATCTTAGGATGGCTGAAGGGATTCTAGCCCTCATTTTTCAAAGAAGACAGGTCATTATTCCTTTTCATCATTTGTATCTGTGTATACCTACATTATTAATTTTATCAGCAGAGCTTTGGGAACAATTCTTGTTAATTAACTTCTTTTCCCTCTGCTAACTATCTGACAGTGCAAAGTATATAGACTACTGAAGAAATTAAACCAAGATTTTTTGGGGGGTTTTAGAGAAAGTAAATTGAAAATGGTGTCTACATTGTTCGACATAATTTGATACTTTATTCCACATCTTGAAATAGACCAGTAGGTGAAATGAGAAATTTCTTCTCTACTCTTCTTAAAATAGTAAGATGTAAATTAATACCTTGCTTTATGTTCCAATACATTACATAAAATGTAGGTTGAAAAGATATTTTTAAATTAAGGGAAGTGTTGCTTTCACTGTAAATAAGTCATCAAAATCCCCTCAGCCAAGAGGGTTTTTGAATTACAATTCAGTTTAAGAGAAATCCTTTTCTTCAAAGCACTTGCAGGGTGGTCCACTTCAGCCCAAAGGAATAGCTTTTCAGAAGAAAAAGGTGAGGTCATCACTACAAATACATTGGGTGGTTTTACTTCATATCGTATTTTATTTGATCTACAGAACTGAATGAGAGATTGGAGATCATTAGCTGTGCTCTTAGAACATATCATCTGATTCTGAATTATTAAAACAAAAATATATATAAAAATCAAATTTTTATGTCCTTGTCTGGCATTTGAACCAAATTGCAGTAAGTGGGCATGACCACTTCAAGACCACACTTCTGGCATGATCTGAAACAATAAGGTAGACTCACTTTTCATGTCAGGGAAAGAAATGTTTTGTGATGGTCTCTTGTCCAGCTTTCTTTCACACTGTTTGGGAAGGGAGACAGAGTATGGAGGTTTCAAATTCAAAGTTTTTCCAAACATTTTAATATTTTGAAAGGTCTTACTTTAATAAGTACATCACAAACATATCATAGAAAGAAAATCCTTCCTTAAAAATTCACACAGTCATCATTACCATCATAGTAGATGGTAGAAAGGTAGGAAGAAGGAATATGACAGAGAAAGCTTTCTCGGAAATTCCTGTGACACAAGGAACACTGCGATTTTGCTGTAGGTCTAAGGATTATTTAATGTCTCTCTGTGATTCCTGACAAATATAATTTGGCTGGTTTTCTATCATCTTTATTTTGTAATCAATTTCAGATTAAGGAGAGAATTTTCCCTGCAGTTTATTAAAGTTCTCAGTGGAATGCAGAGAGGCAATGGTGCACTGCTGCCAACAAGGCAGGCAATGCACAACTAGAGAGAGCCATGTCATGATGGATCAACATGCTGATTTATAGATCTAGATAGAATGAAAGAAATGTTTAAATTGAAAAAGACCTTTAAGACCATCAAGTCCAACTGTTAAACCAGAACCTCCAAGTCCACCACTAAACCATGTCCTTAAGCACCACATATCTATGTCTTTTGAATGCCTTCAGGGATGCAGACTCTACCACTTCCCTGGGAACCCTGTTCCAATGCTGGACAATCCTTTTGGTGAATAAAGTTTTCCTGATGTCCAATCTAAACTAATTCCCTGGCGCAACTTGAGGCCATTTCCTCTTACCGTCTTGCTTCTTACTTAGGAGAAGAGATTGACACTCACCTCACTACAACCTCCTTTCAGGTAGTTGTAGAGAGCAATAAGGTCTCCCCTGAGCTTCCTTTTCAGACTAAACAACCCCAGGTCCTTCAGCAGCTCCTCATAAGACTTGTTCTCTAGATCCTTGACCAGTTTTGTTGCCCTTCTTTGGACATACTCCAGCACCTCAATATCTTTCTTGTAGTTCTGAATACTAAAGTCTAGGATTATGAATTCCAGAGATTATAAAACATGGGATTACCTAATAAATTTGAAAACAAAGATTTATTTTCTACTTCCCACCAGCAGGTGATGTCTGGCCCCTTTTCCAGGAAGCAGGGCTCCAAATGTATATTGGTTGCTCTGGAGGACAAGCAGATGCCCCTCCCCCCATTTTTCTAGCTTTTATTGTTAAGCTGACAGCATATGGTATGGAATATCCTTTTGATCACTTTGGGTCAGCTGTCCCAGTTGTGTCCTCTCCCAAGATCTTGTCCACCCTATCCTGCTGCAGGGGAAATGTCGGAAAAACCAGCTGGTGCTGTGCGAGCCCTGCTCAGCAGTAGCCACTACATGGTCATGTTATCAACACCTTTCTAGGTCTCAATACAAAGCAGAGCACTGGGAAGGATGCTATGGGGAAGATTAACTCCAGCTCAGTCAGACCCAATACACCCACTTATATGTTCTCTGCATTTACTTACACAAGAATGAGAGACAAAGTGTGGTCACTGATAAATTTAACATTCTTTGTAATTATGTGGTTTGGAAAACAGATTACCTTTGTTTCTGTTCCTGTTGTTATTGTCTCTGCATTAGAAGATTCAATTATTATTGCATATACAATAACAAGGAATTTTTTGATTAAGCAGTCATAGAGTGAATTTTTAAAATTTTAATTATAGTGAAGATTGCAAATATCACATTTTTGCTTTATGGATTTTTCTTTGAAGTTCAGAGTACCTAATTGTCTGAAAATAGTCTTACTCCTAATAATCTATAAATAAGTCATTTAAAATTGTATAGTCTCAGGCTACTAATCTTTTCCAATTTCAAAGTACTTTTATAAACATTTAGAGATCACTGGTAATAAAAGATTACATGTCTAAAATTATATTATCTCTAATTGTCTGGTTTATAAAAATGTATGTCATGTGCTTGTTCAAAGAATGCAGTAATTATACTCTTCCATTTGCTGAAAATCCACTTCTGGTTCAGGCTGAATACCTGTGATAAAATCGTTATTCAGTAATTTATCTAGCACAGCAAGTATTTGCAATTTTGTTGCTGTTAAAAAAACCTCCTTGGTATTTTATTTTATGGTAGAGCTTTTCCTATACTTCACCTACACATTGGTCTTTCAGATAGAAGTCATTAGTACCATTCCTTCACATATTTCTTCATCATCTATGTGCAAATTTAGCTGTCCCAGCTGACATTCTTTGAATGTTACCCATAACATTGTAGAAAGAAGGTTGAGCTTTGTCTAATTAGTATGTCTTAAAATAACTAGAAAGAAAACGTATTTGTTATAAAAAAAAAGGCTCATGAAGATTTTTTAATTACAAGAGTCATTATAAAATAAAGGAAAAAAAAGTATCTTGGAAAGATTCTGAAAACTTTATAATGTGGAAATAATGTTGGTATAGATCAGGCTGCACGGAATAATTCTTCACTTCTTAGTCAAAATCAGTGTCTTGATAGAAAAATTACTGAATTTCTTATAGACTTGTAGAGAAAACTAACATTTTACAGAATGACAACATCAATACCGTCAGTGTACTTCATTAAAGAATCATCACTGGATCAACACTATTAAATGCTGAAATCTAAGTAAAAAACACATTGAAACTAACACTTCTGTATTTGTTATTTTATCAGTAAAACTATCTAAGAATATATTGCAAATAGAGGGAAGAAGACCATTTGTACTCTGTTTTCAATGACAATCACTCTTCAGCACTTTATGAAATTGAATGCAATGTAAATATTTAGAAAAAAAATTAGAGTACAACTAAAATATCATGGAGGTAACAAATCCTATGTATCAGCTATCTTAAATGATGAAAGAGGGGCTGGTGAGTTTACAGTGTAATAGAGATAAACCTTTCCTTTCATGGAATGAGCTGAGAATTGATAATGTTAAGACCAAATTTTACTATGATAATTTCATATAATATTCAAATATGCCTTATTCTTTTATCTGTATAATTTATAAAAAAGACCCCATTTGTGTTTATAAGTTTGTAAAAGGTGAGCCAGGCTTTTCTCAGTGATGTCCAATGATAAGGCAAAGGGCAACGGTTTCAAACTGGAACATAGGAGGTTGCATGTAAACATAAGGA
>JAAGNO010018016.1:0-27434 GCA_033439905.1 Ceryle rudis
CCCTCCCTCCCTCGTTCCTGGCTGGAGGGTGGGCGTGGCGGCGCGCGTGCGCCGAGGGGCGGCGCGGATGGCGGTGGCTGCGGCAGCCCAGGTGGAGTAGCCCCCTCTGCGTCCCGCGGCACGCTCCGCACGGCTGGCGGCGACCGGGCCATGCGCGTCCCTCCGAGGGGGCGGGCGGAGCCCGCGAGCGCTTGTCCAGTTCCCCCTGCCTCGGGGCTGTGGCGCGGCGGTGGGGGGCGCGAGCGGGGGGCGCGGGGTGAGGGCAGGGGATGCGGCATAACGGGCGCCGTCCTTGCGCCGCGGCGGGAGGGTCCCCTGCCTCCCCCTGCCCCGGGGGCCGGGCCGGCCAGGGCAGCCCGCGGTACAGGCTTTGCCCCTGAGGGCGGTGGGTGGTTCCCCGCGCGGGGCTGTTCGCTGCTGGTGGCGTCTTCTCGGGGTAACTTGCGGTGCCTTCCTCCCCCTGTGAACAGGCGCATCAACAATAAACTTCCTTCTCAAAGCAATAAACCCAACATGCAGTGGGCTCTGAAAGAAGCTGTAAGTGAATGCGTGTCTTTTGGGAGAGGGCTGTTTGGGTACCTGCTGTGCGCTTAGTTTATGTATGTTTTTCCCCCTCTTTCTGACAGCTGCTTGTGGCTTCTCAGAGCATAGCTGAGCTTTCCCTGTGTGGTGATTCAGGTTGGGGCAACTTGGAGCGGGCGGGTGTTGAGTGCCGGTGTTTTGTGAGACTCTGAAACCTCATCGATTTCTTAAGTGTACTTAAAACTTGTCAATGTGATATACACAGGGGCATCTCCCGGGTATTTGTGCTAGCTACACGAAGGTGACCTACTTGAGAAACCTTTTGAGAGGTATCCCCAGATCTTCCCTGCCTTCTTAACGGTACCTGGCTGCTCTTCCATGACAGTGATAAGCTAAATCTCGAACCTTGTACAAGTTAATATACAGCTAATTGTAACTCATTTACTTGTGGGTATTACGATGCACTACTTTCCTCCCTGGTACTTTTTGCTGTGTGTAATTCATGCCCTTACTAGCGGTGGTAGAGGAGTGTCATCAGAGGTGGCTTTTTCAGAGAGCGTGTTTAATTGTAAGCTGTACAATTATCTTAAATCTTTTATAAAACCTCTGAAACATTGCATGGAAAACCCAAAAAAAAGTTTGTTAGTGAGGCATCCAATTGGGTGTATTTTCTGTCACAAAGTATAAATTAACACCAGAATGGGGAATATTGCTGTCAGAAATGTAAAAAACATGAAGCTGCACAGGGAAGCTTTGATTTTTGTTTTGCTTTTGGTTTGTGGTTGGTTGGTTGGTTTGGTTTTGGGCTTTTTGTGTGTGTGGTTTTGTTTTGGTTTTGGTTTTTTAATGAGTATGCATTGAAAACTTGAAGTTTGAAAATGTAAGAGAATTCCCACCCTCCAGCCCCAGCGGAGTACTCCTAGGTAGCACATGCTTATTACCACAGTGGTCTTGCCCGATTTTTACTGTTTAGGTCTCTTCCTACGACCAAAATCTTGCACTTTTTACTCACTGTTAAAATAACTAGCGCTAAGATTTTGAAAGGCAGCGTTCCTTTTGGAATCTAGCTGTGTGTTGCTTTCACAAGGAGGCCTCATAACTGAGGGAAGACAGAAGCAAGCATTCCTATGAAGCCTTAAAATTATGTCTAGAACTGGTGTATTTTTAGGTAGTAAACTACACGTGCTTGTAGGTAGGTATGGGTTCTACCATAGAATAAAGCATCAGAGGCAGGAAAATAAAGAAATGCCGGGTGGATGTGTGACCAGGATAGTAGGATTTCAAAGTAACACTCGTTTGACTTTTTTATTGGCGTCTTTGAAAAGTTTTTCTATTAAGAAACAGTATGTGGGCTTCTGGTTTGGAGAGAAGATTACAACTGTTACGAGAGAGGCTCGCCTCGGAGTGAGCGCCGAAATCCTGTTCCTGTTGAGAGTTGCTGATGTTGTACAAGCTGTGTCTGTGGAGCACAGACAGCAGGAGCATAGCACGTGCAAGAGGTGCCCCTGGCTTTGACAGCTGTGTTATCATAGGAGTTCTTGATGGCTAAATCCTGATCTGACTGTCTGTGTTTTACTAAATGATCTTGCACTATCAGTGCCTTTGTCTTTGGAATTGGAACACCTAAGGGTAATGTGTAGGCTTTTGAAGCTCCTGTCTGTAAGACCCTGCATAAAATGGTTGTGATGTTACTGTGTTTGGCTGTGCTAGCGGTTCCTGTGCCCGCTCGCTCTCTTTGCAGAGCTGAACCACGGGTAGCAATGACCACAGATTTTCCCTTTATTTTGAGCAAAGTGTTTCCCAAATGGAGGCAAGGTGAAGCAGTCCCGTGGCATTAAATGCGCTAACCCTTGAGTTGCAAATGGACTTCATGGAGTGCAGCCTGTAGAGTGGTTTGGGTGGAGCTGCATCAAGGCTAAAGCTGAAGCGTGGAGAGCTGCGGTTTGTTGCGTGCAGCGAGGATACAGCTGTAGCTCCCGTTTTATGCTAACATTAAACTCCCGTGTTTCCCCTTCAACCCTTTGTTAAATGTGGAATGCAGCGGTGTTACGCTGGAAGTTTTTGTGGCACTTCTGTGAAGTGTTTATGAAAAGAGATACTTGTATGTTATTTACTCATTCATGACAAAATATCTGTCCATATGTATATGTTTACAGGACTTAACTGTCTTGGGGGAATTTGATAGCAATATTTATTCAACTGTAAAATTTATTAACTCTGTACATACTTGTGTCTGTAAAAGTATATTTCTTTAAGACAATAAAGCCAATCTTTTTTGTTTGGGGTTGCATAGCACTTAGTTTAATGAAACCTGGATCATTAAACCGTGAATTTTGATATCTGGGGTGATGTGCCTGCCTATGGTTTGCCTGGGTTAGATCAGTGGTCAGACGATGTCACAGGGCAAAACCAAACCGAGAATGTTTTTTAAACACAAAGATAAAAGTTTAGGTATTTCTGGGCTGCCTGTAAGAGGAAGCTGGATAAATATCCCTGTATCTTTATTCTAATACTGTCATTTTTTTTGCTGAGCTTTATTAGTATCCAGTGTTGCTACAGGTTATTGGGCTACTTGGGCCCTTGGTCCATCCCAATACAGCCATCCTTGTGTTCTGTAGTTGAATTCCAGCGCGCTCAGGGTACGCACCATCTATGTCCTTGGAACAGACTACTTTAGTTTATCTCAAAGAAATAAATGTGCTGCTTTGGCAAAACTGACGTATCTTCTTTACATCTTTTAACTGAGGGGAAATGGTTTGAGTGGTGATGATGAAATCGAGTTTTTCTGTCTCTCTTTTTTTTTCATTTGCTGCTAACATGCTTCAGACGTCTTAACTAAAACATCTCATAATTGTTCTCAGATCCAAAGCTACAAAATACTTGATAAATGTGAGAGAACTTCATTTGGAACTTGTTTTGGAGTGTCATGACTTGAAAATTGAACGGAAAAATAAATCTGCTTTAGATTAAAGTATTTAGTATATTGAGCATATGAGCAGCTTAACTTCACAACATTGTTTGTATCAGCAGGATGCTTTATTCAGCTTCAAAAGCCAAGGAGATACGGATTTACTTTGCCTGTGGTCCTTTATGTCTTTGCAAAGCAAAATAAATTTGTGCTTCCAGGGTTGTACATTTCTTTTGAAGTGACTCTAGCCTTTTACACTCTCCTTACTAAAGATGTAAATGGCTGAAATGCCATTTCCAAGAAGGTCCATCTCAAGGAACTTATGTGGTGCGGTGAAGAAGATAAAGCTGGTAGGAGTCATGTGCTAATAGAGTGCTGCCTGTTCTTAAAAAAATTAAGGAAAAAATCCTCAACACCCTTCCCCCTCCCCCACTGCAAAGTGCAGCAGTTAAGTTTTGTGTTATTCAGCTTGGCGTATTACGCGTGTAGTCTAGTACAGATGTACTCTAGTAATGCAGGGGGCAAGTTAATTTGTCATTTCGTCTCGTTGCTTATGAATATTTGGGATTAGTCACCGCTGTAAAGGGCAAACTGTCTGGGTGAAAGCCTTATCCTGTGGATGTGGCATTTCACTCTCCAGTATTACCTGTTTGCTTGAAGGATTACAGTGGGCAGCTGAGCTCCTTGAAGTACTTTGGACAGGAGGTAAAGCTCCCAAGTGCCGGGAGCTCTGTCTTTTTGTCTTTCATCACGCGATTCGTGCCAAATTTTGTTTTGGATATCTGGTGGTTTTCTTGCCCAAAGCTTACTGCTATAGACTAAAGATAGTAATTTTATTTCATCTATATGTTGTTTTAGAGACATTTAAAACAAACATAATGTTCAGGATGGCTCCATGGCAGAGTTGGCTAATGCAAATCCTGTCTGTTGGTTATGGAAGTAGATGGCTAATATTTTTGTAAAGCAGTGCTGGCATATCTTTAAATACCAAATGCTCTCTAGATGTCTATGATTGTTAGTTGTGGGCTGGTGGACATATTTAGATGAAAATCATGAGAGCGTGTGTTTTATATCTGTGTGCAATGACAGGTCAAGCAAATTGTCTTATACAAGAGGCGAAATTATAGTCTTGGAGCAACAGGCTGAAATTTTTCTTCAGGGAGTAATAAAGTGATATAGAAGCAAGGATTTCTTGAGGGCTTCACTGTTAGCTTGCAATGGTATTAGAACTTCTAAGACTAACTTTGAAAGACCAAAAAGTAAAACAAACCATGCAGCAATGTTTTGCTTGAGGCTAAAGTACAGAAGGCTGAAATAAACTTTTACAACTTTTTCAGGTCATCTTGTAACGGAAAGAAAAAGGAATTGACCATGACATTGTTATGGAAGGATCTAATGATTTATTCATCGGCATCTCTACGAGAGAGTCAGAAACAGATGATCTGGTTTTTTGGGTGAGGTATGAACATCCTGGCTTTATGAAATTCAATCAGTATGTGTTTTCTTGTCTTTACAGTAATACACTCTGTATTTTTAAAAAGTACAGTAGTTCCCTCCCTTGGATTCTTGTGCCATTCAGTTTTGAACTGATGTATATCCAGATGTTATATGTAATGACAATCTTTAGCAATGGTATTAATTGATGCTGTTATAGTGCTGGAGGAATACATACTCTATTGTGTTACCAAAATCTTTTAATAAAAGAATATTTGATGATGTGCCTCAGAGTAGAAGGGGTTCAGAACACTTAAAAATCAGGCCAAATTGCTTAATGACCAAATGTGGCAAATAAGAATCCAGGGACACAGGATATATGTGCAGGTACTGGGGAAGGAGAGTTTTTAATGTATTTATTATCAAATATTGCCAGATATTCCCAGACAGAGAGTTGCCTGTCCATAAATGTACTTTTGCAGATTGCTTCAGCTAACATAAAATATCATACAGGTATTGATTTAGTAGCATTCTTATGGTCTCCAAACAATGTCTTCAACACAGCCAGTGCCATTTACTCGTTGCTGCATGGGTGGTGTAGTTTACAGGAAACAGTTTCAGCACAGAAGATTTATACCTGCAGAAATTTTGAGAAGGTTATTTGGCTCAGATCTAACTTCAGTATAGAATTTAGAAACATTTTTCCCCGTTCTTTGGATATGTAGTTACAAGTTTTTGTAGCAGAAACATCAGAGTTGTTTGTGTGATCGCTGCAAGAGATACAAGAAATTGCACTCCTTGCATTGGCCAAATGACAGCCTGAGGTGCTTATTTTACCCAAGGACTGTTTTCCATTGCTTTTACATGCTTAATATTTGTTTTGTCAGAGTTTCAACAAGACAGACATTTGTGCCTAAACATCTAAATTTAATGAAAATGGGATCTGCTGTAAGAATTTGATTTTACAAGCTTGATGAGAATAAGCTTCAAGTGCCTATTTTACAAGACTTGCAAAATCTGGTACTTGGTCTTGCACTTTTGCAGTTCTTGGACTTGAGTTGGTGGGTTTGTGCTGCTTGTGTTTTTTCTGTGGTAAAGAATTAAGAAAGTGTATGGAGACTTTTGTCTTCATAGCTAGATGCATGTATCTAAAGGCTGACTAGAGTAGTATCTAGGATTTCTTTTGAAGTCAAATCAAATTGGTGGATAAAAATATCCACAGAGTTGGGGGTGCTTTTTTTGTATCAGTTTCTAGGTAGACGCGATGTGAAGTACTGAGTGGTTTTGGGGAACAGATTTTGGGCACGAGGGATTTCTTTCCCATTAGAGTTTGTTTTAGGAAGTGGAAATATGACTAGCATAGAGATGGAAAACAAAACCAGAACTGCTAGTGTTAGCTAGAAGCCTCTTGATCAGAAGGACAAGAGCTCCCTCCAAGTATACAAGAAGGCACACTGGTTTTAAATGTTGGTTTTTTTCTCTCTCTCTCTTTTTTTTTTTTTTTTTAAATAGAAATCGCTGCTCAAGGTTAAAGTACACCTAACTGCTTTTCTGCTGAGAGCATCTAACCTGCATGGATTCCAGGGATCCATTGTTTGGACAGAGTGACTCTCCCACAGGCTTGCCCATTGCAGTACGACTCTCGGGCAGCTCTCCATCCTTGGCCGCGCCTGCGCGGCCTCCCCAGCCGCAGCCTCACTCTGCAGAGGAGTTCCACCTGGTAGACCAAACTGGGCAGCCTCTGTATGAGCTGCAGCCCCTGGGAGGGCCCAGTGCGCCGATGGTGAGTGTATCTGAAACAGGGCAGGAAGTGTATGCGTAGACAAGGGAGCTCTTTGAAGAACTATTTTTACATGGTGCTTGTTTGTTCTAACAACAGCTGATTCAGACTTTAGCAACAAGGTGAGACTTTCCAGTGGTTCAGTTCATGCTTCAGTTGTCCTTCCTCACGGAGGCATTTCCTGTCTCCAGCCATTACTAATTTTATTAAACAACAGCATGTCTTTTGTCATTATCAAGCCTGAATATTATTGTGTGATGAGATCTCATACTTCTACTACTGTTGTTTTCTCTATATCCCCTGGATAAGTCTGTGTTTTTTTTCAGAGGGAAGGGATTGGAACGTTATCAATAAGCTAGCCCATTATGTCTTCCTTCTCCACCCCAATTAATTTGCTTAAAACATTGCTTTGTAATTCTTACCTTTTTACAAAAAAAAAAAAAAAAAAAGAGTATTAACTCACCCAGAAGGTTTGGTTGCATGTGTTGTGCTGGCACTAAAGACAATTTACCCATCTGAAGTGTAGTAAATCAGAAACAAGATTATATTTGACATTATTCTAGGTTTTATAACATTGTTGGGAACAAGTCTGCTTTTGCACAAAATACTGCCCCTAGAAGTCAGTTTCTTTGGACTAAAGGTCAAAATTTTTGAATGTTATGATTAATTCTGCTGGTCTATGAATGGGATTACAGTGAATCCAACTATGAATGGCTTTCAGGTTTTTGATAACTTAAAGTGCTATTATTAAAGCATCAAATAAATGTGTAGTTTATTCTAGAATCTCATAAGCTTTTTTCCTTTCCTTTATTCAGTTAAAGAACTATTCTAAAAAGGGGAAAGTAATTCTGAGAAATTTACAATAAATAGGCAGTTTCCTTATTATGTGAAATCATTAGTTTGCAGGCCCTAATTCAAACCAAAATATTTCCTATCCTGGTAATAAGCGAGCACAGTTGGGCTGCATGATGATCAACCGTACAAACCAGTGCCATTCATGCTTTTGTGTGATTGCCTTACAGATGATTGTTGCCAGCCAGTCAGAAAATGGACAGGTGCTGCATGTCATTCCTTCTGCCCAGACAGGAATGGCCCAAGTGATTATTCCTCAAGGTCAGCTTCTGGATGTGACCAGCACACAGGGTGAGTTTAACCTCTGGGACTTGAGGGTGCATATTTCCATGACTGAGCATATCCTGCATGCTCGCTTCTTAACCACTTTGTATGTGTTTCCTTTCTTTAGTTATAAAACAAAAATACCTACTTATTTTGTGCTGATGAATCTGACACCCCACACACCCTGTTTTCTGTTGGACAAAAGCCTTATGAAATATGAGCTGTTATGCTCACTTTAGATATGCAGTGAATCTCTTGGAATATCAAGCACAAAGCTGCTCCTTGCCTTACAAGGAAGGATATTTGTGCCAGCTGTACTACTTTTCACTGTCTATTTTGAGTGAAGTAGTCAATTCAAGTAATGCAGATAGAGGGTCAGTTCTTCTGGTCTGTTCTGAAGATTACTGGTGATTATGGATTTTTTTTTGTGAAGCCAGGAATGATGTACCTAGGTAGAAATTAGTCTCCCAGTGGAGAAAATGAGATGTAGCTTTCACTTCATTGCTAAATCCTTTCCCTCGGTGTATTAATTGTGACATTTTAAGTATATGGCGAGACGTACAATTAGAAGTGCAAATTTTAAGCTTTTCTCTAGAAAAGGGAGACAACTAAAATCTGAAAGCAGTGATTATTTATCTGCAAGCCTTGCTGCATGGCAAAATGCTGTGTACTGGTTTGCATTCACAGAATAAGACTAAGAACTAGGTTGTAGCATTTTGTTAAACTCTCCAAGGTTTTTGCGACTGTTTTTGCACTTTCTGTATAAAATTCTTAAAATTTGAACAATATTTAAGTGCTCCTGTGGAATGAGAGCTCAAAGGGAAGACGAGAGTCCTGATGATTTGTGGATAGAAAAGGGTTGGGTTTCAAGTCGTGATCCAGCCCTTTTTACTGACAGTTGGAACAGTTTCACGACCTTGCATTGAAAGGCTTACTCCTACCCTAATGCTCGTCCTTACCTGCTCTTAGTTACAGTGCAGTCTTACGTGACTTTAAGCTGGCTAAGAGCCTGTAGTTACAAAAGAATTGCTGCTACTTTTTGTAGGCAGTAAGTTGCAGTGCTGAATAATTTATTTATTTTTTTTTTGTATTCCCATTTTTCATCCTATGTGGTGCTCCCTTTTTGCAAACATCTCGGTTTCACAGTCTTTGAATGCATGTTCTGCAGCGTTTTTTGGGGGGCTTTGGTTTTTGTTGGGCTTTGTTTTTTTGTTTTGCTTTGTTTGTTTTTTCCTAGAGACTTATAGTGTGAAAGACTTTGTAATTATTTGATCTTTAAAAAACAGTTACGAAGACTTGCCAGGGGTTTACTGGGGAGATTAAAGGGGAAGGAGAATGGACTGGCAGGTGTTGAGTTTCACTTGCCTGCACATGGTGGCAGTGCATGTAATGGTACAGGCCTCAGACTACGCCCTAGTGTCTTAAGGGTATGTCTGTGCAGAGGGAACCAGTGCTCCAAGCTTTGAGCCAGAGTGGTGTTATTCTGAGGTGCACACTTAGGAATCTTCTGGCACAAGCTTTCTACTGGAGTGATTTCTGTACTGAGTTAATAGTTTATCACTCTCTGTTGGGATGGGGGGGAGAAGCTTTCATAATTGAAGGGCAAAAATCTCGCATCTAAAGAGAGCTCCCTTTATGTTAAGACTGAAGTATGAAATGTCTGCTTTCACGGTGTCCCAGTATGTTTTCGTTTAACTATACACACAGGATTCAGTCTAACAGTTCTTTGGCTTATGGGTTGCTCCGTCTTATCACGAACAGCTAAAACATTTGTTCTAACAGGCTTAATTACAAGAGGCCTTTTTTTTTCTTCTTTAGGTAACCTTTTCTAAGTACAAAACAGTATTGTAATCTTTTCTTATTTTAGAAGCAGCCACTGTGTGATTTGCAGCTGAACAAAATACTTAAGCGATCCCGTATGGATTTGTGGAAATGTAAAGCAGAGTAATTTACAAGTTCTTCTGATCACTTGTCTTGTCATGGAAGGATTCATTAGCAGTAGCGTGATTCCCGAAGTCCTTGACTACTGACAACCTTATCAACTGTATTTTCATGTGTGTATAGACTCTGAGTATTGATTCACAACTGTTCAACTACTTTATCATCTAGAAATCTTATTTCATATGTTAAAATGCTTGCTTTTCCAACACACAGAATGTAATCGTAGCATGTAATTTCCCCGTTCCGAGTTCAGTTATTAACCAGGAGAATGTTTTATTTTTGCAAAGACGTTTCAGAAGAGAAGTGTGGTGATGGGAACTTGCAGACGGTGGCAGTGGCTGCTATAGCAGACAGTGCAAGCCGTTACATCCTACATCCACAGGCATCTCTCACTGTATCAAAAAAACCAGCCACCAGGTAGGTCAGGGGTTAAAAGGGTGAGCAATCACTTAGATCCACTGTTTGTACTGCCTTTTTTCCTTGCAGCTTGTTCTTGCAATGGTTATCACAAAACTACTACAGAATGGAGGTTATGAACCCTCAGTATTAGTGAATGATGTGGAGCTAACTGTGTTTTCAGACAATTTTTGTATGTGCCAGAGCAGGGGAAAGGACAATTAAGATACTTGTATTCCAGAAATATTTGGATCTATTCTGACCAGAGCAATAGGTGGGCATTTAAAATAGCACAGGACAGGTTACTGAAACCACTCCAAATAAAAACTGATAATGCCAACCAAGAGTTGAAAGTGATCCAGTGAAGGAACTGCAGAGAAAGTTGATGTTTGAGGGAGTAGAATTGCTTATATGAGTTTATCAAAACCATTATAAAATGTCCTCCCACAAGAAGGGTTGATTGTAGAGATTAATTTTTTTGATAGAGATTTCAATAGTTGGCGTTAACAGGGAGCGTCTGATCTTTTTTTCCTCTGGATAATTTCTTCAGCTTTCATAGATAAAATATGAGAAAGTATCTGCTAACGGTGTTCTGGTGGAACATGTAGACAGGCAGACTGGTTAACGAAAGTTTCTCAAGTTAGAATAGTTATGGGTTTTTTTTCTCTTGATATCCACCTGATTCTGTCCCCATGTGAAGAGATGCCTACTATTTTAATTCCTGAATACTGTGTGATTCTCTTTAACCCCACCCCCCCAAACCATATCAACAAAACAGCAACAGAAAACCAAATCAACCAAACAAAACCCATAAAAGATGTTTGTTCTGTTGCCTGTAGGCTGGCTTTGCATTGGTTTATGCTCTTCTGAAATTGAGACGTGGAAGAGATTAGAATAGTCTCACTACAGCACTAATTACATATATAGTCAGGCAACACTTGAAATGAAGAAAACAGTTGTGAATAGATTTTGTGACCACAGTGTGTACATGTCAGAAAAATTTCCTGGAAAGAAGATGTATTTGTAGGGAGGTGACAGGAGGTGATGCACTTGAGTTTTGGAATAATAAACAAGTGAGCATTGTTTCTACCTTGGGATTTAGGGAATGGAGAAACTAGTTAGTTACTTAAAATATTTACTGGAGTTGGTTTTCAGTAATATAAAATATACTAAAATGTGCATCATTTTACAAGTACTTTGGTTCTAATCTTTAGCATTCTACCATCAGTCCACATAAGAAAATCATCGAGACAATCAACGGGTCTATTTCACAATGTTGTGTCTATTGTTGTCAAGCAAAAATACTGAGAAAATCTGAATTTTCAGAGGTCTTCTTGAATGTAGATAACAGTGTTTTTAAATACTTGCATTTACTGTGAATTATTTTAACAGTGAAATAGAATATGGGGAAAACAACCCCCATGTTTTCACAACAAGGTGATAGAATATCTATAGTTTGATCATATGCTCTGTGGTTATACACAATGCACTCATTTGATATATTACTTGTAGTTTAGACTGAATTGTTGTTTTCCTGGATGTCTGTATAGACTTTTACTACATTTTTTTATTATTATTTTTCAGGGTAGTGGAAGATCACTTTCCCATCCCTCTTCAGCCATTACCACCAAATATGCCTGTATGGGCGCGCCGTCTCAGGAACTGTGAGGTGAGCTGCAAAGAGTTCTGACTTGATGTTTTATCACCTAGATCTCAGATATTGATCCTATTCCATGAAAGGAAAAACGTTTATAGTTGTAGAAGTTGTGTTCGGGCTTATTATGAAATAGTAGTGCTACTAGCTGGTACTGTTAGCACATTTAAACACATAAAATGCTCTCCCTTCCTTTTTTTTGGAATGCTGAATAACTGGCTGTCAACAGCTCCCGAAACAAAAAATGTGCTTCTGAAATCTTGATGTCATACAGTGCTGGGAAAAGCCATCGTGTGCCATGTTAGAGTTCACTATTGAACTACAGTGCAAGCTGTGCTGTCTTCTGCTGTGCAGACTGGGCTTTGTTGCCCTTAGCGAGCCATTAATTAAAGATTAAAGTTGCTTTTGTAGGACCTAAGTCTGCAACTGTTTGCAGTTTAGTTTGTCTTGTCTCTTAGAAATCAAAATCCATGTGACTTGCCAGGGTCAAATCTGGGGCTTATCAGAGCCCTTTCATGTTAATGTTTTACTAAGGATTTCTATTTTAGATACTGTTACAGAATTTTTTTATTATTATTATTATTTTACCAGCATGGTTACCTGTGCTTGCTTTTTGTGAAAAAGTGCTCTGTCTTTATTCCCTATGATAGCTTTTGACCGTGTCTCTCTCTATTTGCATATTGTTAGATGTCTGCAGCACTGTCCTGCTGACTAGGACGATACCAACAGCTAGAATGCATCATAAATCCCTTAAAAGGAAGGGAGGGTAGATGGGGAGATTCTTGAGAGGTCACCTACCCCTTTCTCCTGCTAACAGACATCTTCCCAATAGATGTTAGTTTTCCTCTGAAAAGTCTTAAGAGAAAGTAGAATAAAAGGAAAACTGGTTCACCTCTTCAGCTATCCCTGCTATTGGAGGTTTTTCCTGTTGGCTTGGCCACTGATAACTGGAAATTGCAGTTGCAGGGACTTAGAAAATTAATTTCTATAGCCAGATATAATTTTAAAATTATTTGAATGTATTAATCCTCTTTGTCATATATGTTCTATTTCACACAAACAGTACTGTCCACTGTTATAGTCACTTAAACATTAAAAGGTCAGAAAATTAATAACGCGAATTCTTCTGTGGTGGAGATGCTGTTTTTGCAGAGTGAGTGACTTAATTCCCATGGCTGGATAATTGTTGAAGTCCAGTAAGATGTATAACGCCTACTACTGCGTTTTTAGCACTGTGTGGCACCTACTTCCCTGTCTTAACATCGGTGTAGCTTATCTAAATAATTTGTTATTGGTTTCATTTTATAGGAGGACTTGTATTATGGTCTGTTTGGACTATCTGAGTCTGTTACAAGAAATTTCACCTGCTATGTTTAAAATTCACAGCAGCAGCATTTATAGAAGAGTTCTGTGTGGACTGCACAGAAGATGCCAGCAGATGAAGCCATGGCATAGCCTGGTTACATGCTGCCAGCCGTATATCAAAGGCACGTGGCCAGGACTGAACTGCGAAGTGCCGCGATTCCCCCGGCAGTTAGTTCTGCAGGCAAACACAGAGCAGCGAAAGCTGCCACTGTCCAAAACTAGCACTAAGCTCTGTGTTTAGTGTTGATTCTCTGACTGCCTTGAAATCTTCAACTTACACTTGCTGTGCCTGGACAGTGTACTAATGCCTCCAGGATCCTGCTGCTGTTCCTTCGCTCAAGGAAACCTGCAGTTAGTGTAACCTTTTGTGTACCCACGGTGAGATGAGGCCAGTAGAGGGAAAAGGACTTGATCCTTTTTTGGCTTGAAGCTTGGCCAGAGTTAGAGTTGGAAAGTATCTAATTACTTCACAGTAATTACATTGTTAATAAAAAGTGGATTTAAAAAAAAAAAGTTATTTTCTAGAACCTATTTAGTTTTCAGTGGTCTGATCAGGATGCTTTTCCAGCATATACCAGCATACTGAAATAAAGTGCAATTAAAAACTTCATTAATTAATCAACTGTAAAAAGCTAAGTTCATTTATTTGTGTGGAACAGATGGTATCATTTGTCCTTTTCTTCCTACTTGATAAGCTCCTAGAGAGGGATCCTCTGTACTGTACAATTTTCTTTTCCTCCTCCTCTTCACCCACCATTTTTGGGAAAATGACCTATCTTTCACAGAAGTAAAGCCAGAGCAGGAGACAGTGCCTTAACTGTTATCACTACTTTTCTGGCACAACAGTTTTATCAGTCTGCTCATCTCCCTAGAATAAGGTCCATGACCTATTTATAGTGACAGGTATAAGCCAGGGAAAGAAAAATGCTGATTGGGCATTCACTGTGTGGAGTGGTACTGCAATCCCTTTTGTGAAAGGGAGCATCCCTGGTATTTCAGAAAGACTCGTAGTCAGTGCATATGTAACCCTCTGCTTCTGGGCTTGTGCCAGCAGCAGGGCCATGCTAGCCCAGTTCCTTTACAGGGTGTTCATTTGTTCTTTGCTCGCTTTAGGTCTTGCTACCCACAGACATTTTGTTTTTCTTAGTTGACTTTGAGGCAGGTTTTCCGCTGTCGTCACTAAAGTATTTGTGTGAGAATAATCTTGGAGAGAGAGACTGTTGCTGCTGTTGTTGTCAGTATTGTTTAAACATCGGGCTGCTCAGTTGTTGAAGGTGGCAAAGTAGATACATCAGATTTTAGTACTCATTCACGTGCATTTGCCCCACAGATAGGCTCCAAGACTGAGCTGGCAAACTACTCTTGAGTGTTACTTCCAGCTGCTCAGTCAGCCTGACCCTAAGATGCATACAAACAGAAGTGAGCATGGCATTCTGAATTCATATGGAAAGCTCTTCTGTGTCCCAGTGCTTTCGCTGCTTGCTGACTTGCCCTAGTAGACCATCACTGAACCAGCTGTAATGGCTCTGAGTAGTTGGACAGCTGTCAGGGGGGATGTTGCAAAGCCAGCGATTTTTGTGGGGTTTTTATTTTACGTGGGGTTTTTTTGGTTGTTTTTTTTTTTTTTACTTCGAATCAGGTTAGATGCAGTTCTTCTGGAGCTGCCCAGAGGTTATCAAAGTTCATGGAAACCATCATCAGTCTGCACGTGGCTAGTCTGGTACATTATGTTTCTGTGTAATGTTGAGAATCAAGAGCGCCTTGAAGATTGGGAGGAGTACTACGTGAGATACTCAGTTCAAAGTTAGTGCACGAAGTGGGTGAGGTGGTTACTGGTGGTACAAGCAGATGTATTCTGCTCCATCTCAGTGTAGCATGTGTGTTTTGAAGTAGATGCATAGATGATTTTTAGTGCTTCAGAGATTTTTCTATGGGAGTTAAGTGAAAATGTTCGCCTAAGACATATTTGTGTAGGAGGTGACTGCAGCTGAAGTGTGTGTTGGAATAAGCAACAGGAGTGAAGTTTTCCTGTGGAAAAAAGAGTTGGGAGTAACTGTAATCTTTTCAGGGGTCTTGGAGGGCCGACAATCTCCTGACCTTAGTGGGCCTTGCTCTGGTATTAGAAGCTATGGTAAATCTATTTATGAGGATATTAGAGTGGGGAAAAAAAACCCATGAAACACCAAAACTCTGGGCCTGTGTCCTCACCTGCTGGAGTTCCCGACTGCTTTTTTTTCCTTGGGTAATGTTCAGCAGTCAGCCGGGTGAATAATCCTATTATTTCACCTCCTTTCTATGCAGAAAATTGGGGACTCGTACCGTGGCTATTGTGTGAGCGAGACAGAATTAGAGAGCGTTCTAACGCTACACAAGCAGCAAACACAAAGTGTGTGGGGGACGCGCCAGTCTCCAAGCCCAGCCAAACCTGCCACACGGTTGATGTGGAAATCTCAGTATGTCCCATATGATGGGATCCCCTTTGTCAATGCAGGTAACTAACTTTTCTATTAATAACTACTTTCAAAATCTCAACATCAGTTGCCAGCTGGCCATAAAGAATGGTCTTTGTGATGTTCCTTGGTGTTGATAAAGTCAAGGCACAAATATAAAAAAAGAGCAGCTTGGGCACCCCCATTACACAGTCTGAAGGAATTTGTTTTCTCGAAGCCACAGACTTAGGTTTTGTCGTGGTTATTTCCTTTTGTTCTTTAGAAATAGTTAATTACAATTTGATGTGTATTCTTGTGATGAGATCTTTAGGTGGAGGTCTCACCTGCTCCATTAGGACATGAAAGTTCTCATAAGAGCTCGTTTGAGTATTTTTGCCTATCTTGGAGATCCTTTGAAGAGTTTGCTCCACAGAAGCAAATAAACTATTTAAACGGCACCATTAAAAAAAAAAAGAAAATGCCAAACTAAACATCAACATACCTAATTTATTATTTTTAAAATAAATGTGCAGACTTCACCTATGAGTAATTACATAATTTAGCTCATGCAGTGCATACGTGAAATTACTCAGAGTTCATTTGGCTACGTAAGGAACAGATTTTAATTTTTACACAGGGATCACGAAAGACTGGAACGTAGATTATGTGCTTGGGTTTTTTTCTTTTTATTTATTCTGAAAGTAACTGAAAAAGTGAAATGCTAGCACCAGTTTTAAAGATTCAACCATAAACAGTGAGGTATAAGAAAGCTAAGAACAAAGCCAGAACAACTTAAACTTTTTCTTTCTTTTCCTGCCAAAGTGCCTATAAGACATTTTTAGATTCCTGTAAGATCTGCCTGGTAAATGAGTTACACCACAGTAAGATATTCAGAGCAAAACCATACATAGTTGTTCGGGGTTTTTTTCTTTATAAAGTGTTGTAGACGAATGGAAACTCAGATTATTAAATTGTAATATTTTTCACTTTGCTCAGACCCCCAAATAGGCATTCTGAGTACGTCTCGTGTGTTGCCTTTCCTACTTGCATTGGGGTTTTATTTAATTTTATTTTTAATGTCACACTCAGGCAATAAATCATTGGGTATCATATAGAACCACATTAGATTGCTGCGAAAATACTTAAAAAGGTTTTGGTTCTATCACTTGTATAGGCAGCTCCTTGCCTGCATACTGGAGTATATGAATTATAAATAAAAGATAACTAAACGTGACAGGGAAGAATTTGGAAGAAGTTCCTTTCTTGACCACTTTAATGCTATACCTGTTACCCTTTTTATTAGAGATCTGACTGGTAGAAGTCACTTCAAGTTTAGAGCTAAGCAATATTTCAGCCTGTCTGGTTTTGTGTCACACTGTAACTGTTATTTAGCAGATAAGATAGGTCAGTCTTGCAAGTAAGAATTTATGGGACAGCATGGTATGAAGTATTGATTTAACACAGGAGGCTGGAAATAGCTATTGACCTTTGATTTCAGCTGTGGATTGTCACTGTTATTTTGGTGATTCTGCTTTGCTTATGTTTATTGTCAACATTGTGCTCCTTTTGTAACTTTCAAGGCTGCTCATCTTGTAAAGTATTGGTGTTCACCAGGGCAGAATTCACTATTTTGCCTTTGCATATGTTGCAGGAGTATTATGAGATGTAGTAAGTTTGGGAACTGCTCTGACAATCCTCTGTGTTCCTTACATGCTGTGAGAGGAGCATTTGCACTGTATTTGAATGCTTGCTATGCTTTAAGTGTTCTGTCTTCTGAAGAGCCAGAAATTACTGGTTCAGAACTTTCATATTGTCTGGTTTTACTGTTTTAGTGTAGTAACTTTAAGTGGTTGCTTGAAGAAATAGAGAACATTACTTTCTGTTCTCAGGAAGCAGAGCCATTGTAATGGAGTGCCAGTATGGGCCAAGGAGGAAAGGGTTCCAGCCCAAAAAAGCTGGTGAGCAGGAAGGCACCTCTGGCCATCGGTACAGAGCTACTTGTCCAGCAAGGTAAGAATTGTCTATAAAGCTGGAAGAGCTACTCAGCATCCTAAGGAAGCATTCTTTCTGTGAGGCTTGATAGAGTACTGTTTGGGGATTGCTCTGGTATTAGAACCTGTGGTAAATTTATTTGTGAGGATGTTAGTGTGGGGAAAAAAAGCCATGAAACACAAAAAATCTGGGGTGTTTGGGGGTAGTAGCTGATAGGCACTGTAGATTTTAGCTTTGTCTCCTTGCTAACTTGAGGTTGATATTCATTTAGAGGGAAGGAGAAAATGCTGTCCTGCTACCCTGAGTGAGGCTGAGATTTGGTAGGTTGCCTGCATGCAAAAGTAGAAGTACATCAGGGTGTGAAATACAAGTGGAAAACATTCTCTGCCTGAGCATTAGTTAGTTATTTTGGTGTCCTTTAGTGACCATTTTTGGTCCTAAAACTTTGTTGTCCTATTTGTTTGGTTTTGTGGGTTTTTTCTTCCTCCAGGCTTTCGTTGCACTCGGATCAGTCAGTCATCCTAATTTAGCAGGTGTCCTGTTTGCTGAAGGAGTTACAATTCTTCCTGTTCACTGGGGACTTTCTCCTTATCCAACACTGTTCTTTTTCCCTTGTCCTTGAGTATTTTCCTGGGTGCCTGTTCAGTTTTTACTGAGCTAAAAGTATGTTTACCTAGACAGTTGCAGCTGGGTATGTATGTGCTCAATTCTGTCTTCTAGCTGGGTAAAGTACAGCCTGTTCAGAAATGGTGTTGTGCTTTTACTATGCTGAAGGACAGAGGGTTTTTGCTAAGGTGCAAAATCATTTTGGCCGAGTGGCTTCCAGACTGGAACAGAAGTGTGTCTGTCTGCATCTATTTCTGTTGCTGTGTTCTTAACAATTCTACAGTTCTCTTAGAGGCTCCTCACCCTCTGCAACACTCTGAACTTTTTCCATAGCAATAGTTGACACAAAGTAAGTGGGATTTTTGCCCTTCCCCCTGAAAGTAAAGTGTACTGATGGTGATTTTTGTTTGTTTGTTTGTTTAATTATTCCTCCCCCTTGGAAGGATCTATATTAAAAAGGTTCAAAAGTTTCTGGAATACAGAGTTCCTACTGACCCTAAAATTGACAAGAAAATCATAAGAATGGAGCAGGAGAAAGCATTCAACATGCTGAAGAAGAACTTGATAGATGCTGATGGTGTCCTCAGGTAAAACTTCCACTTTTTTCTTTTTTCTTGACAAGTGAAGCAAAAAAAGAACAATAATTTGCTTGGTTTGCTTTATTTTTTAATTATTCACTTTATTAAGGCTCTTGCCTATTGTAAAAAGCCCCACAATGTCAGTAAGACTTCTGTGGCTCCGGAGTACTAATTTGGTAAATGTGTTAAGCGCTAAGCCGCGGAACTTCCGCAGCTGTTTCCATGTGGGGTATAGATAGAAATCGTTGTATTATTTGGGGGTATGAGCCGGTTTGTTTTGCAATGAAAGGTATGAGAGCGCCCTGAGCTCTGAAAGGCAGTATCTTCCAGCTCAGGGGCTGTAAAAACTTAAGTGACTCTAACTAGGTTGTGATTGTTGGTGTTGCCCCTAGAGACTCGTTTTTTTGCCTTTGTGAAATGTGCACAGAAAGTCTTTCCTTCTTGCCAGGTGGTATGTACAGCTACCCACTCAGCAAGCTCACCAGTATCATGAAATGGAAACTTCCTGCCTCCCTTCTTCACCCTCCCATTTTTCTGTGTCTCCTCCTGAGGAGGAGGAGGAGGTTGTTAGAGATGAGAACTGTACTCTGCCTTCCCGACTTCATCCTCAAGTGGCAGACAAGATCCGAGAACTGGTGTCTCAGGGAATAGAGCAGGTCTATGCAGTGAGGAAGCAACTAAGGTACAGGACTGTCTGTCATGCTCTCAGTCTGTAGTGCTATCTGCTTTTGCATTTGACTAATTTGGTTAGCAGCTAAATTGCAGTGCTGATGTATTACTGAATATATTTCCTGTATGTCATGAGAAGCTGTTTTTCCCAGCTTTTGTCTTCTCTTTCTGTTTTGTTGTAGCTAGCCACTAAGAGATGCTGTCCTCTTTAAAGTTAGTGGATAAATGGGGATTTTTGATTCCAAACTCTGTAGCAAATGCACAAAGAACTGGTTCGGAAAAATCATCTAGCTTGTTCTTGTCTTGTCATTGCTACAAGGGGAGGGAGAAGGTAGCAGTGTCTATTTCAGAGAGGAACTAGAACAGTATATTTTAAATATGCATGTTTTAATGTCCTTTAACATGTGACAGAAAATATGTGGAAAGAGAATTATTCAAGCCTGATGAAGTGCCAGAAAGACATAACCTGTCCTTCTTCCCCACTGTGAATGACATCAAGAACCACATCCATGAAGTGCAGAAGTCCCTGCGGAACGGTGAGATGGTGTACAGTTCAGAAAGTATCCCAGCAACGGTACGTTGGCCTTTGTGCCTATTTGATTTTTGGAGTTAAATGCTGGAAATCGTTGTTTTTAATTTTACTACTTAGCTGTATTTCATCCAAAATTCTCTATGACTTTGTATTTCCATCAGCAATATTTTCAATGGAGTCTCTGACTAAGCAAGATTGGATTAAATATTAATAAGACCTTCTGATTTTATTCGGTATTTGTCTCATCAGCGTTAGATTGCTATCAGTTGATTGTCAAATTCTACAATACTAGCACTTCATGATGACTGCATGAACTGGAAGCCATATGGTGTGGAAAATTTTATTTGTGGCTTTGTCATTGTCTGTGTTTTGGAGAAGTTACTACTACTTTTCCATATCTGAAATGATGCGTGGGATGAAGTGTGTCTCAAGTGTGGTTTTGCACAATGTTTGGAATGTGTAAATATTAACAAATGCATTTTTATAGCAAGCGAAGTAAGCACGAAGTAGAAACTTGAGAATGCTCAGTAACTCTTATGTACTGTTCCTTGACTTTTTTTCCGCCTTCTTGAGCAATAAGGGATACACAGTGAGCCTAGTTTTCCCTGTTATGAGGCTGACTGCTAAGGAATTGCTGATTTAAATTCAGCTTTGACAAACTGCGCTGTTAGATCAGTCTGTGTCATCAGTCTTTCCCTCTCCCTGCACTGCTCTTGACCCAGGTGAGTGAGTGATACTTGTTAGTCAAATGGTTTGACTATTTTAGTCGGAAGTGTCACGAGCAGACATTAAACTTCCTGGTACAGTGCATGTTAAAAAGCCTTACTTTTTTTAGGATTTGGGGTTGGTTTGTTTGTTGGTAAACCAAGAGCCCCTGAAGTGTATAAATATAAGAAAATAAGAAGGTGTAGTTTTAGACACTGTTTTCCTATGAGTCTTGTATTGAGCCTGTGTTCCTGTAGCAGACAGACTTGCACCCTGTCTGAGAACTGAGATCTCTCTTCCTTTCAGCTGCAGTGGACCACAGACAGTGGGAATGTTCTCACAGAAACTGTGACTGTTACGTTTGCCTCGCCACCTTCAGACGGTAGGGCTGCCTTAAAAACTTACCAATCTCCTAAGGGGATTTGTTTCATTAGTTATGTCACAGAGCTTCAGTTTCCAGAGAGTTGATGTCATGTTCTGTCACTCAGCTGAACTTCAGAAAAGTTAGTTTGGAGTGTCTATTTTGGGATAACTTTTGGGTTTTTTAACTATTTGACTGCGTGTGTGGAAAAATATGTATAGTTGTGAAGGAGTTGGCAGAAGTATGAAAATTATAAATTTGGCTTTTATTTAACATCCTCAAGCAACTGAAGATTTTAACAGGATGGTTAACGGGTGGAAAGAACATTGTGCCTTGGATGAAGGTGCCAATAGCACCTGTGTAGAGAGAATTGAATTCCTACTAAACAGATATATCTGTCATCTGGCACACAATACTCAGGAGCCAACTGGATGCTTGTTGTACCTTGATGGTTTATGCTTCACACGTGCTTGCTAAAAAGGACTTGAATGCATATGGGGATTCCTGCTTCTCACAAAGTCATTGGCTTGATGAATTCCTCTGCTAGGATTAGGCACTGAATAACGAGCTCTGTATTTCTATTGTCAGAACTGAGAGCACTCTTTTCCATTTTTCCTTAATGCTTAGAATAAAAATAGAAGCATGGTGTTTAGTGACAGCAGGACCGTGAGATAAATAAAACAGACGAAATGCGTGCGGTGTAACTTCTTTATTAATGGGTGAAGCCAAAGTAGCATCTCTTCCCAGTGACTGCTGAACCACCTAACAAGGTATTAAACTTCATTCCACTCTGCTGCAAGACCAGAGTGTAGATAGTATGGATTTCTGCAGAAACTTTGATTTTATGCATTCATGGTCAAAGGTGGGGTTATTTTTGTTGTTGTTTTGAAGATGCTAGTTACACTATTTTTCCTTTCTTGAAAGTGGGTTCCTACTACTATTACTTCAAAACGTGCTGAAACTAGATCTACTTGCTGCCCACGTAGTTAGGATTACACATAGACTTCTGGATCGTGGTGGCTGATAATAAATTTATGAAGAGATTATTCTGCCACTATCCACAGGTTTCAAGGATATTTTGTCCAGTGTGACACCAAAGAACTTTTCTGCATGTTTGTAGATGCTTTCCCCATCCCTTGTTTGATAGCTTTGATATGAAACTCATCATAAAGTTGTTGGCTTTTAGCAAAGATATGATTGCAGCAAGGTGGAAAAGCCTAATTGTTTGCATATGTTAAAAAAATGCTGCAGACTTCTCAGATGTTTTTAATCTCAGTGGCACTGCCAGCTTGTTTCCCAATTTAACTGGAACAAGGCTGTGGGTACTTTTTGTTCCAGACAGATTATCTAGAAATCTACAGGGGCCAAAGCAGCACTGCCACAGTTGTCATGTTTAAAGATTTGCTCATGTTGACAGTTCTCCTCCACTATGGTCCTTGCCTGAAGAAGTCTTGACGTGTTTAAGTTTTTCCCCGTTGGCCCCTGTCACTCCCTGACCTATTTCTTATCTTTGTTGTAGCAGGAAATATAAACCCTCAGAGGTTTGGCTCACTGTGATTTCTCCTAAATGAGTTAGTGGACCTGATTTATGTGGAGCAGTTCCATGTACACCAGTGCATTTGCAGTTAATAAAAAGGCCAGTGGTGTTCTTTGTTTTAGCTGGGATTTTTTTAAACTCCTATTTTAGTAATGGGTCAACTTGAACTGAAAAGCATCATGCATGCTTGGTGCTCTTCGGGTAAGAATTTCAGTGCTGACAAACGTCAGAGGAAAAGAGGTAAATTTTTAGGCTCAGTTTCAATAGTGTCCCTCCTTTTTTAAGGAAGTCTTGGGTTTTTTTAGGGAAAAATGGCATCTGCAATATGAGCAGACTTACTGTGCACATCTTCATTAGTATTTCCATTACTGTGCTTTAATGGATAGGCATGGAATAGTTGTGCCTCCAGCAGAGCTCAGCAGAGATGAGTTTTGGTATCTGTCTGAATGCTGGAGGTGGTTCAGGAAGACTAATTCTTGCTTTCTTTGTCTTTCACAGATACTTTTCTAAAGCAATGTAGCTTATCAAATGTCCATTTGGTGACATACTGAATTTTAAAAGAGGCTAGAGAATTGGATTTGTTTATTTTTCTGCACGTCCACCAATTCATTGAATATAAGCAGACTTTTTTATTCCAGTCTATCTTGTCTCCACTTAAAGATGCGGGTATGTGTTTGTACCCATTGCAAACACATGATTATAATTACATTGCAAGTCTAAGCAAAACAAGAAACCTGACTTTGAAAAGAAATCATCTCTCATTAATGTATGTGAAGTGGTAGCAAGGGAAAACAGCACTGACTTTTCAAACTACTGTTTGTATACTTCTTTCTTCACTTTGACTTGTACCAAGTCGGGACAAGTTTACATTTAAGAAATCAAATCATAACAGAACTAAACCCAGCTCTTTATTTTCTTGTTGTGGAGAGTTCCACATCTCCACGTGATACAGCTTTCTCTGTTCTCTCCTAGGTATAAGAATCACTGTAACTTACACTTGTGTTCCATTTTACATATTTTATGAAGTATAAGTGGGATAAAGTACCCAGGGCCTGACTTTTTTGTTAACTTCTGGCATTCACGCTTAATGCCTGTGCAGCGTAAGGAGTGGGTAGATTAAGAGTTGAACTGTTAGCCTAGGCATGTTGCTGTAGAAAACAACCTAAGGAGAGAACCACCATCACAGAATGTTAAGGGTTGGAAGGGACCTCAAAAGATCATCTAATCCAACCCCCCTGCCAGAGCAGGATCACCTAGAGGAGGTCACACAGGAACATGTCCAGGCAGGTTTTGAATGTCTCCAGAGAAGGAGACTCCACAACCCCCCTGGGCAGCCTGTTCCACTGCTCTGTCACCCTCACCGTGAAAAAGCTTTTCCTTGCATTTCTTTGGAATCTCCTATGATCCCGTTTGCACCCATTGCCACTTGTCCTGTCACTGGACATCACTGAGAAGAGCCTGACTCCATCCCCCTGACACTGGCCCTTTACATATTTATAGACATTAATGAGGTCACCCCTCAGTCTCCTCTTCTCCAGGTTAGAGACCCAGCTCCCTCAGCCTTTCATCATAAGGGAGATGCTCCACTCCCTTAATCATCTTTGTGGCTCTTCCTAAACCTGAATATTCACTATACTTATGGAATCTCTGTATAGTATTAAAAAGAGCTTGATTAGTAGTTGTGTTCAAGGAGATTTATATGGTGTATCTGAGGGTCAGTTATGATAAAGGGTTAGAGCTTGCAACTCAGTATATGTGTTGAAAAATGTATCTCCACTTGCATAGATTGATGGAAACCTGATTGATGGACCATTTCCTTCTAGAAAGCTTTTTGACATTTCTCATTTTCTTTTCCATTCACCAGGCTAATCGACATGCACAAGGCAAGCTCTTCTTTTACAGCTGTAGCAGTGAAACTGAAATAAAAGGCTAAGCAGTGTCTGCTTGTGTCTGGATAAATTTTATCCAAAATGTTCTGGGTGGCTCAAACAGGGAATGGAATGATCTCATTGGAAGTTTTCTTGCAGAAATTGCTAGAAATGAACCTAAAATTTTTACAAGTCTTTAGGAAATTAAGTCTGTCATTCTTGCATGAAATAAGAGTTTTGAGGATATGATGTAATCTGTAGGCTGAAAGGCCTCCAGATAAATGTACCTTTGGTGTGATACTGCACAGAAATTATCCTAATTTCACAAAGGTGTTTGGAAGACTTAGAGGATTTCCTGTGTAGATATTTATTTTGGAAAACAACACTTTCTTTTGATGCCTGCCCCTTACTGAGCCCTTACTGAGGTGTATGTATTGTCAAATTATTTGATGGCTGCTTTCATAGAAAGGTTTCAGCTTTTATAACAAGAAACTGGAAGCACAGGGTAGGTTGCAATTTCTTTGCTCTCCAAAATGGATTGATTGATTCTTCTGGGGTTTTTTTATTATGAACAGGTACATGCAGTCTTCCTACAACATTGTCTTTTTCTCACACCCAGCCTTCTCTTTAGCATCCCACTTCTGCGAAGAGAACAGCATATATATGTCTTTTATATGTCTATACTGTGATTGAAGGGGTTTGTTCAGTTTGCAATGGAGGCTTTTAAATGGGAAGAAGAAATCTGTCATAATTGCCTGCTTCCTCTCTGTGGCACTGTAGGGAGCTCAGCAGGCGAGTCAGTCATTACCAAAGCAGAATCCAACCAGAGCGGGGAGTCCTTTCTACCAGAAACAGTTCAGCTGTTGTCTTCCCTGTCATCACTTCAACCCAAGATATTTGCACAACTACAGGTACAGTCAAGTTGTTTCCAGAACGTCAAACATTCTGTGCTGGGAATGCTGAAGGTGAGCTGAAAAAGTTCTCTCTCAGCTAATGATATCAGACACTGGCTGTGTAACACGGCTTTTAAAATAGCTGTCAACTCTTCAGCCTGTCTTGCGTGTCACATTTAGCATATAGCTGTGGTGCATGGGATCCCACTACCATCTTTAGACACTTTGAAGTTAGGGTCTCCTGTGAAGGCAAAAAAACCAAGAAGATAAAAGTTGTGTGCTTCTGCCTCAAACTAAGCCCCTATTCTTTTTTCCACATGGTCCAGTCATTTCATAATGAAAATGCTGCAAAACTGAAGAGATATAAGCCAGTCTTATTCCTTTTAAATCCTCCTCTAGCCTCTTAAGAAAATACGTTAAAATCCTAAAATTATTCCCAGCTCAGATCTGTAAACCTCCAGATGGAAAGAATGAAGAGTGGGGATAAGAATATCATGCTAAAAGAGCATCTTCTAAAGCTTATCTTTGAAAAGCTACCTTCATACTTCCTGAACCCCAAAGAAACCCATGATCTCTACCCCAGAAATCTAGTCTGATGCTGTTCTACTTGTGTTTCCAACTCTTTCTGAAGACAGCTTGGCTCCACCTCTCTTTTTTTTTTTCTTTTTTTTCCTTTTTTTTTTTTTTTTTTTTTAAGCAGTATGCTTAGATTTTAGTGCCCGCATCTTGTGAGAATGGGCAGTATTGGGGAATGATTTGAAACTGAACATCAATCCAAATTTAGAGTTTTATGGTCATAAATAGTCTTCTAAATGCTGCTGGATAACGTTGCCCTGATTGTTTTCTAATACAACCTTAGCCTAGGATTGCTTGGATTGATTGTTTGAAAGAGGTGATGTACGGGAAGTCAGAAGCTATTTGGTTCCAGCACTGCAAAATATGTACCATGGAATGCAAATTCCTCCTGCTGTGAATATTTTTGTGGTAGTTTTTCTGCCTTCTTTTTCACAGGGATTACAGCTGCAGCCAACTTTTACCTCCACAAATGGATCGACAGCCCTGATAGCTGTAAATAACCATTCCTCTTGCATCCCTGGAAGTCTGGATTCTGTAGGGAGTGCAGTAACCAACCATTCCCTAATACTTAGTCAGGGCCACAGTCTGCAAGCAGATACTACCCTAGCAGAGCATAGTACTGCTGCCTCTTCTTTTGGGACTCTGCCTGGCTCTGATCAGAATCTGGTCACCATGGGCCAGTTGGTAGCAGTTGGAGAGGTAGATGACTCCAGAAGCCAAGAAGGAGGAGTCCATCAGATTCTCTTGGGAGATGTACAGACTATTCCAGTACGGCTTGTGGACAGCCATCCAGCACTCAGTAAGTTGCAGTCTTCCCAATAATATGTGAATATAGAAAATATGATGGTTTTTGTTCTGTGTGTCTTGAAGAAGTGAGAGAAATGTGTTGACAGTGGGGAACACAATATTTTTGCCAAAAATCCTATTTTTTAGCAAAAATCATATTCAAAATAAGAATAGAAAATAACCAATATTGAATCTAGTTAGAGCTCTTTGGAAAGAAATGCGAGGGTTTTGATGACTTCTTTCTTTGCACCATCCCAGCAGATTTCTGAATTTTTAAAATAAACTTTTACTAGGATTCTGTAGTCATCAATATGCTTTAGAAGTGATCCATTGGAGATGTACGTAATTGCTTGGAGTTTCAAACTTCTGTTTGAAAATACTTTTAGAAAACCACACAGTATACACCATAAATAACTTCCTACCGTTGTTGTCAAATATAGATCAAGTCTTTGAATTTTCAACCATGGACCTGATTGAGAACGAAAGCCTGCATTGACAATTTAAGGGATTTTCTGCTTATTATACTCAAATGTTTATGTAACTGGTTGTTTTCCCTTTTATAATTAAATTTGGCTACTCTTCTGATAAATTATGCTTTAATTCAGAGTAAAGGAATTTGACAGGTTATCAAATGCACCTCCTCCATTCAGTAGTTTAACCCATTTGTCCAATCTAGATGTTGATTACTCTCAAAAATTTTTGTAAGCGATGAGTTTTTAAGTGAGTTATTAAATACAAAATACAATTTTACACAAAAAGAAATTTAATCAAATATAGAAGTATTAT
>JAAGNO010018017.1:3287-50541 GCA_033439905.1 Ceryle rudis
GTGGTACCCAGCGGGCCCTGGCACCCAGGGAGCCCCAGTACCACAAAGTTGGTGATCTGTGGCCCTGAGGCAGATCTGGCACCCAGCAGCCCACAGGGACCCCAGCCCCAGGGGGCACCTGTGGGAACCCAGCACCCCGCGTCACCCAGGAGGCCCCCCGCACCCCGCGCCCGCCCTCATGCGGGGGTTGGGCCCGCGCCTGGTGGGCCAGCAGGGGGCAGCACCGGCCCGCGCGCCTCCCGGCGGTGGGTTTTTGGGTGCTCGGCCGCTGCGCCGGGGGGTCCGCCTCCAGAACAGCCCCCAGCAGAGACCCCAACACAGCCCCCAGCACAACTCCCAGCACAGCCCCTCACGGGGTCAGGCAGCTGCACAGCAAACCAGGCAGGGGCCAGCAGTGGGTGCTTCCCCTCCGGAGACTGCCAAACTCCATCAGCCCACCTCCCAGCAACATGAGCATAGAGCCCTGCAGGCTCCCGGTGGTGTCCCCCAGCTCCACACGTGAGGAGCACAGGATCACCCAAGGGTGATCTTCTCCCCACCGAGGGTTTCCTTCTGCCTGGACTTTGTTAGTGCATCCTCTGCCCACGGTTGGATGCTCGACTTTGCAGAGGTGCTGAGAGCAGGAGGGCAGTCCCTCGGGTGATAATCGGTGTCTGGGCTGCCGGTCATGGGTTCGGCCTGCCCTTCTTTTGATGTCTCATGGTTGTGCTCTGCCGGGTGGCCCGGGGGCCGCATTTTGACTTGAGAACCTGCGGAAGCGTGACTGGCAAGGAGAGGAAATGATGAACGGCTGGTACTGTTGGAAGCTGTGGGAAAGGGCCCTCCTGGAGACCTCCCTGGGGGATGTTTGGGAATATTCAGCTGCAGCTCCACTGCCGATTTGCCCAAGGGGGAAAGCATGACAAGAACTGGCTTAGTCTCCAAACAGGATTTAGTCAGCTATGCCAGACATTTATACAGAGCTGAATTCCTACACGCCATCCAGAGACTGTTGGGCCAGGCACGAACTGGGGCCAGCACGGCTGAGAGCTCCTAGGGTTGTGTTTGGAGCCCTCATCTCTGCATGTGGCCATGTGCCATGGTCCCTGTGGTGCTGATGGCTGCAGAGCCTGTTTGGGGAGCGGGCAGGGTGGGAAGCCTCTGGCTGCAGCTGCACTCCCCAAGAGCTGGAGCACGGCTCTGCCCACTGCCACCAAGGCACTTCTAGAAGGCTAATGGGGAGCCATTGTTTCAGGCTATCCCTTGGGGCTGGGATTCAGCCATCCCCTACAAAGGTTTCTTCTGCCGTTTAGATGGTACTTGGAGATCCAGGGAGCCACTGTGCACCTGGCTCCACTGGGGTGTGGATGGGCTTTGAGGGGGGGAATGAGACTACACAGTGGCTGCCACCCTCCTTCATCCTGCCAGCTTTCCGTGTTCCCAGCGGGCTTGCAGGTCTCCCATGGTGTTTTACGAGGGTGGCTGGATGCCAGCCGGCTCCTTCCTCAATGGCTTTACTCTGTTGTGCCAAGGAGTGGGATGTGGCCCCGGCACTGCTTCAATGGACCAGATGACCTTGACTATAGTGTGGCTCCCCCGGCCCATGCCAGCTCCATCCTCCACCAAGGACACCTGGTTCGAGGTCAGGACAGGATGACACTGGGTGCTCTGAGGAGCCCATGCCCCAGGGGCTGCCATTTCCTAATGCTGCAGGGCGCTCCGCGCATGGCTGTGCCAGGGCTTAACCCTGATTCCTCTGGTAGGAGTGGGAGCCTGCACTGTGTGTCTTGAGTTTACCCAGGTCTCAGCTCAGCCCCTGGCATGTGGAAACTGCCTGCTGTGGGGGGTAACATTTCACCCTTGGCTGGTGGCTGTGTGGCTGTCACTCAATAACTAGCCACCCAGCAACTCTGCAGCTAATTGGTGTCATTAGGCAGTAAATGGTTGTAAGAATAAGCAAATGCATGGCTGGAGCCAAGAAGAGGGCAGTGCTGGTGGAGGGAGGGAGGGAGGTAGAGGTATGGGAATAGAGGAGAGAGTGATCGCTCTGGTAAGGATTGTGCCCAGAAGGTGGTAGGGACAGGAAACCCTCAGCAGTGGCTTCAGCAGAAGGGTTTGTGTCCGCCCCCCAGCCTGCTAGCTGTGTGATGCCCAGCATCCCAAAGATCCTGTTACTCCAATGGGCACCACAACCTCTCCTCCAGCAGTCTGAGAGGGGCTGGAGTTTGACTGTACCCCACCACCCACACCAGCCCATGGGAGCCCTGTGAACGCTCAGGGCCCCTTGCTGAGCTGTGCCCACCTGATGGACAATGGGGTTTGTTTCTGCTTGCCCAGCTGGAAAACACCCATGGCCACACCACTGGGCTGGTGGCACTCAGGGCCAAGGCCCTTCCCTGACATGTCCCAAGCCATTTGCTCACCAGGGGCACAAGCTTTGGGGGTAGCGGTGTCACCCTGTTGCATCTCAGTGTTACCAGCAAGGGGAGATGTTGAGCGTGGGGAGGCGATGGGGCCGATCGGCAGCAAATGCCTCCCTCTCCCCTGCCTCTCCTTGCAGGTTTTCATCCAGGGATGCTCCTCTGCTGGCAGCAAGCTCCTGCTGCCCACAGTCTACTAGTGAAGAAGTCACAGGCAGTTGCCTGACTTTATCCCGGCAGGTCGAGTGTGAGAAAGCAGAGGGACGGTGGCGCACTGGAGATCTGCGTGGCTTCCTGCGAGCAGTGACGTGCCTTCTGGCAGAGCTTGGGGTGGGATCGCAGCCTCGCTGCTTCCCCACCTCGGCACAGCCAGGCTTGGGCCAACAGGTAAGCATCACCTCCACCTGCCACCTCTCATCCTGAAACGCAGGACAAGGCACCAAAGTCCAGGGGAGTCACCATCAGAAGCCCTGCAGGCAAGGACCAGAGAACTTGCACCCTGAAAGGGTCTGCCAGCAGCTCTGCAGCCAGGACCCTGCTCCAGGGTCAGCCAGGGCCTGTGAGGGAACAGCAAAACTAAACCAGTCCCCAAGCCATTCTCAGATCGCAGCAACAGGCTGAAATGCTTTGTTGACTATCGAAGCATCCATGATCATTGCAGTCTCATTATTAACTGTATTCCCAGGAGCCTGTAGTGTTCCCCCCCCACTGGCTAGTAGCTTAATAACCTGTTGGCATCTGACAGAGATCCAGCATCTTCTGTGTTTCCCTCCATGTGACTGATTAAAATGCCCCTTCTCCCCCTTTCCCAACCTGGTTGTGCTCTGCTGCCTTGTCACACGTGCAGAGAATCGGATAGGGCTGCTAATCTGCTTGCCACCCCAGTCCTGCCTGCCTGCTCTGCCTCTTAAACACACTGGCTCTCTGTTTCTCTGCTTCATGGCGCTGAGGCTCTCTGAGCTGAGCTCACCATGGCATCCTCTGGAACAGGGTGGGCAGCACCCGATGGAGGGAAACACTGTCACCATGGGTCATGCTTGCAAAGAGAAGGGTGGTTTTGTGATGGAAAGGGGAGCTGGACAGCATGCTGCCCCCGACATCAGCATTGCTGCAGGCTGACGGCCTTGCTGTGTCTCAGTTTCCCCTGCCCCTAGCACAGACACATTACGGGGAAAGAGAATTGTCATTGCAGAGGAGGGCTGGTGGGTTAATTAATGTATGGTTGCAAAGTGCTTGCAAATCTTCAAGGAAAACAGTTGACGTGGGTGCCAAGTGTAAAGGATCCTGGAAACACTAAATGCCTGCAAATGCTGCCTAGCTCCTCAGGCCCCAAAATACAAATATTGCCCAAGAGGCACGGAAAATATTCCTTCAGCTCATATGATACATTACCCACAGTCTGGAATAAATCTCTCTTTTTACTCTTGCTTTCCAAACCAGCTGTTTGTTTGCTTTCCCTTTTTGGACTTCACTGCCTTAGTTGAAGCAGGGAATTGCTACAAGGGAAAAAAAAAAAAACAAAACACCAAAAAAACCCCAGCTTTTGTGAAAGGTTTGGCAGCAAGCACCTCAGAAGGGAGAGCACTTTGCCTGTTTGTTCTGCCTGTTGCACACTAGTTTTGAGCGGAGTGTACAAATTGGGTTCCAGGTGACAGCATCACAATGCCTGTGCAGCATGTTTGAGATTTTAGAAAGAAAACTCAAAGGGCTGGGCCTCTTGAGCCCCATCAACAAATCCGGGGGAGCATGTTCATGGGACTCCCAGCCTTATGTAAGGGAGAGGCTTTGCTGGCTGCCTGCCTTCAGGAAAGCAGGGCTCTGCCTTCTCCCTTTGCTCTGGGGAGTGCAGCAATCTGCCAACAGCAGCAGCGTATTTTGGCATCACACTGCTGCTTTGGGGATAGAAATGGTGGAAGAGCAATGAGCTTCTGGGTCCCACTCAAGACTACCTTTTCTCCTTGCCCAAATTGCACAGAGGTGAAAAATCTTGCTCTGTGTTATACTGGTGTCATACAGTGGTGGGCCCACTACCAGTGCTAAGCAAAGCACCAGCTGTTTCCAGTTTGGAGCAGAAACCATTTCTGTAGCCATTTGCTTCTTTTAGAAGGCTTGTTATTACACTTGCAAAGGCAAAGACGATAACATGAGAGTCACTTGGGAGCAGAGGGCTCCACAAGGGCAATGAATCCCATCAGGATGAATCGAGGCAGCTTGGCTCTTCTGCAAGGGCTTGTGTTTGCAGGACAGTAAATGAGTAGTCACTGGCTGTGTGATTTGCACCTTCCCTCACAGAAGAGGTGATATCTCCCTGAGACCACATGCTGGCATTGGCATCATACAGCCCAAGGACTTGAGGACAAATGTGTTTCCTGGGAGGCTGAGGTGCCTCTCCTGAGACGAGACCTATGAAATCTCTCCCTCCTTTTATGAGCCACAGCTGGATTTTAATGGACCCTCTCTCCCAGTCTTAGCCTTCCTCACTCCATGGTGTCTTGCTCACTCTGGGTCTCCTGCTTGCCTGAACGAAGGCATCTTAGAGCCCATCCTGAAAGTTGCTGGTGGGTGGGTGCACAGGTCTGTGCAGTGAAGCTGCTGGCAGCCTGTGCTGTACTTAAGAGCTGGAATCTGCCTTTCTGCTCACCTCCCCTTAGGTCTATCTGCTGGCCTCCTGTCTGCCTGTGGACATCAGTGGCTGTGGTGCTGCTCAGCGCTAATGGATTTCAAGCCCCCTGTCTCCACTGATGGACATTTCTGTTGAGAGATGTTAATTCCAGTGCTTGGGAGTGGCTGTGGAGACAGGACCAGAGCTGTGAATTAGAGAACATTTAATCCCATACTTTGATGATGGTAAGTGCTGTGCACCCTGCTGCTGAAAGCCTGAGGTGAGGCAGAGGCTACACCCATCTGTCCTGAAGCAGAGACTTCCCAGAATACCAACTCAAAGGTAAATTTTGTGGTGTTTCTCCTCCTGATGAGGTCCAGGTCTCCTAATGATGCTGAGAGCCTTATCCTGTCTTTTCAAACCACAGTGGCAGTTTGGCTGAGTACCACCAGTCTGGACCCTGCACTCTGGAGTCCCTGGGGAATTGGTTACAACAGCTTTTAGCCTGAGCTGAAGTTGGAGCTTATATAGAAAGATAAAAGTGTAGCTAAAATGTTCACATTTTAGCTCAATGCTGTAGAGTGGCAAGCATGGACATCTCAAGGGGAAAAAAGGGGCCCAATCTGCCATGGCATCGAGGTTCTGGGGACTGCCATGAGGGCTAGTAGGGCTGTGTAGGTGACCGCACGGCATGCCTCAAAGCCAGAGAGGAGGTGATGTGAGACATCCCAAAGATGACCTTCTAGATCAGAAAGGCTTAGGCTGAAGAAAGGCAGGCCCAGAGTTTGGATCATTGCCTGGGAGATGCAGCAGGAGCTTAACCAGAGATAAGAGCTTTTAAATTTAATTTGATCTGATATGAATCTTGCATTTAAGACAACAGCCTCCTGTCTTATTATCTGACAACACTGCCTGCTGCTTACTTCATGTTGTCAGTGCATCCCATTACCTGACCCTAGAAACCCTTAACAGCAACAAGTATCTACCACCAGCTCTGAGGGAGAGATATAGTGGCAGAGGCTGCTACTGAGAAGGACAGCAAAAAAAGTCCTTTCCTGAGGGTGACACTCCACAATGTCATTGTGTGTCTCAGAAAGCACCAGTAGTTATCTCACTCCCGTTCCCATTGCCTTTTTCTCGGTCTTTGGGGACCTTTTGCTTATGTGGCAGAGTTCTGCAGGTCTGTCTTAAAAGACAAGCTTGGTGCTTGGATTCTGCAGGGAGAAGTGTGTTAAGAGATAATCTCGCCGAGAGATTGTGGGGATAGGAATCTGCCAGAGCATTAGGGGGTGTTTTAACTTCTGATTTTAATTTCTAACCCAAACCAATCCCTGCCTGCAGAGAATTTTCCAAGACTGTTTATTAATGGAGCAAACGCTTTCACAGTCAAAGCTGCTGCAGGGACTTCTTGGTGCTGTGGGCGGCAGCCATGCCGCATAGGTGAACAGGAAGAGTGAGGAGGGCTCTGTGCTCCCCGGCGGAAGCACCTTGAAACACCCAGCTACATAAATAACATTTCTGCAGACCGTTTAATCTCCTGGATATGAGGTTGAATTCAAGTGCACTCCCCTTTGCTGGGGTACAAAGTACCCAGAACCCTGCTTGCACCTTGGCACTTAGGCAAAGCAACAGGCTTTTATCAGAGGGCAGTAGACACCTATTCCAGAGAGACAGGAACCTGGAGACCTGCTGCCTGAAAATAAAACCATTTGTGAGTCCACACCTGCCCTTTGGATACTGGATACGTGCAATACTTACATCTTCTGGGTACAGGGGAATTGCTAGATTTCAGTGAGCTCTGCACATCCAGCTGCCATCCCAGGTATCACCACCATGAGTGCACAGTGCAAAAAGTGGTGTTTAACCCTCTCTGGAACCCTATATATATGTATATATGTGTATATATATTCATACCCATAAGTGGTGACTGCCATCAGAGAGTGTTTTTGTCCAGATTAGGATGCAGCACTGGTAACAAGTGATGGACCTAGCAAACAGGGCCAGTTCACTCTCCATTTAAAGGTATAGTGTAATGTATAGCTCCCTTTAGAGCTGTATTTATTCACATACGGATATTAATGCAAATCCGGAGCTGTGTGCAGCTCGGGAGCGGGGAGGGGGTGTTTGCTCTTCCCCCATCAGGGCTGTGCATGGCTGAACCAGCAGAAGCCTGGGCTGAGAGGGAGGACCTGGGGTTTCCCCGCCGGCTGAGGGGCGTGGGGTTTGAGGAGAGACACGGAAAGGGGGGGAGCCAAGGGCGGGTAAACTCAGAAGGGAGAGCCCGGACCAGTAAGCAGCTCGGAGCGGCGTGGAAGAGCGCGAGGCAGGTGGGTTCACCCGTGTCATGGGTACCGCTGGGAGAGGGGTTGCGGCGCCACTGCGCCGGGGGCATTGGCCGGGGGGAAGACGGGAGGGAGGAAGGAAAAGCTGCCGCTTCCCCCACGCGGGAACCGCGTGGCGCCAAAGGCGGCAAAAGGAGGAGGAGGGGTTTGCGGAGCGGAGAGGGAGGAAAGGCGGTTGGTTTCCCGTCCGCGTTGGGGACAGAAGGCGCCGGAGCCGGCAAAGAGCTGGGGGCAGCGGTGGGCGCCCCTTTTTAAGGTATTGGCTCAAAATCGCTGAGCTTCTAGCATCCCCCTCCCAGGCTGTGTGGGGAACCCACGCAGCCGGCAGCTTTGAAACGCTGCTAGAAGCCTGTGGTGGAGCCGGGGGGGGTTGGAAGCTCAGAATCCGGCACCGCAGCGTGGGTCGGGGCTCGGGGCTGGAAGAGGGGGATGCATAGATGCTGATTTTTGGGACGAGCAGTGTGCGTGCGTGTTCTTCCTCGCTGCCTTGCGCAACTCCAAATCCCCCTTCTAGTTACTGCCGGGGCGGGGGCGGGCGGGGAGAGCATGTGGTTTTGGAGATGCGAAGCAGAGCATCCAGCATGTGGTTCCAGGGATGCAAAGCACGGTGATGCTCTGATGCCTGGGATGCAGGACTTCATTGAGGGTTTTCTGCAGCAGTCCGCCGTCTGCAGGGAGGTGCATCTCTGCTCGAGCACACACGTGTGAGCACAACAGCAGCTGCCAGCATGATGCGTTGTGAGGACCTGCTGGAAGGCGCGTGGGCTGGGTGCCATGTGCTGCTGTGCAAGCAGCGGGACAGAGCCCCTTCGTCTGACAGCAAAGACACTGGGCCTGGGGTTGCTCCTGTTCAAGAAAATGCTCCCAGATGGCTGTGGGATGCTGTGGAAGATTTCAGTAAGCATTTCTTTCCATTCCTGAGAAAACCATCCATGTTAACAGAGAGCCTGGTCCAGACAGGAGGGCTTAGAGCTTTGTGTGGAGCCCTTTTGAGCTGCCCTCCCCACCCCTGTAGTTAAATCTGAGCCTCTAGTCAATTCTGAGCCTCACACCCCTGCTCGTTGCTAATACTGCCAGACCAACACAGTCCCTGCCTGTACTCTCAGGCACTCCCATCTGCCTCTCAGGAATGGGATTTAGTGCTCTGCAGGCTGTGTGGGAAGGCGGCAGCTGCCAAGGCCTGGGGCTGTGGGGTTGCAGACAAGTGAGCCTGTATTCTTGAGTGTAGTAGGTTCCCCAGGGCTAGGGGCTGCAGGCGGAATTCATGCAGCTGTTGGCCACAGCTGGATGCGCTTCCCGGCTGCTCCGAAGCAGGAAGCAGCCTGACAGCCCCTCAGTTGCCTGTTGGGAGCAGACACAATTGAATGACTTCTGTGAATGCCGACATGGGAAATCCCACTCCCCTCCTGCACTGCATCCCAGCTTGGAGGCATTGTTTCCATTCACCATCCCCTGTGAGCTGCCTCAGACTCCCTCAAGTCTGACAAAGCTATCTCAGGATGTGACTATGTAGGGATACTTTTCTCTTGGCTTCACTGGTCGTCCAAGTGCGGATCATGAGCCACTAATACGGTGTCAGTGCAGTGCAGATGCCGCTGGAGCACTCCTGCTCCTGCTGTTGCCTTTTGCACCTGGAGAAGACAGGTAGGTTTGCTCTTGGCTCACTGAGAAGGTCTTCTCAGAGCAGGGGTGCTTTCCTATGGCACTGAAGGGCTGTAATATGACCCCAGAAGGTAGTTTGCAAAGTGGCTTTTCCTCTGCAGCTAGCAGAGGTGAGAGATGAGGTCCTATGCTATGCCACGTACTTGAAGAAGAAATTCACTGCAGCCTGAACCAGCAAATGTAGCATCAGCACAAAGAGCAGTGTGGTACCTCCACCCTGCAGTTGTCCCTCTTCTCCCTTCCTCCCCAAGCTGTGTAATTAACTACTGGCATAATTTCCCTATCCTGGCATCCATGCTCTCATCATCTTGGGCTGGGAGGTGTTAATGAGCCTCTTCCTTTTTGAAGGAGCCATAGGCTTTGTTCTTGCCCTGGGCTGACCTGTCTCCCTCCTTGTTGTGGTCTGGGGGAAAGCCAGGGCACAGAGGACAAGGCACATGTTCACCCACTCCCACGCTGAACCTTCCTCATTCTTCCTGGCTACACTCCCAGCTCCACTGCCAGAGGCAGGATGGGGAACCAGCCCATCGGGCCAGAGGGAGCCCAGGAGCACCTGCCTGCCCTGTCCAGATGGGAAGGCACTGACCATCGGCTTTGGGAAGCCAACAAGCAGCCTCTGGTGCTTTCTCTAGGACAGATAGAGATCTCAGTTGTTTTCATCCAGTGTAATATCCAGGTCCTTGGCAAGTGTTAAGGAAGCTGCAACACCTGCTCTTATCACCAGAGTGCTCTTTGCTTGTGGTCCTTGCCAGCACTGTGCTGACCCCACGGTGCAAACTCTGTTCACCTTCCTGACACCCCCCCACCCCGGCACCCAGCTCTGCCCTGTGACTGGTGCTGCTGGACTGTGAGCTCTCAGGGTCACATCTCCATACTAACTCATACTCATCTGCCAGCAAGCTCAGGCACAAAGCACTGTGCAGAGTGAGCTACAGGCATTTACAGACAGGAAGGAGTCAGGGTTTTAACAGACACAGAGCAATTAGGATTTGATTAAGTAATGTGATGAAGTTTCTAGGTTAACAGTTTTTCTAGGTTAACAGTTTTTCTAGGTTAACAGTGTGCAAGATGTGAGGTGGGGAAACAAGTGTGAGGAATAGCAGTAGGTCCTGGATGGGTTTGGTTACATCAGGATGTGTAGTCTGGAGAGACCCCACTGCCCCAGCTGAGGTTTTAGTGCAGCACTGCAACCCATCTCCCACTGCAGACATCAGACCTGGTCGGGGGATTGACTGTGCATGGGCTCTGGGGTCCCCATGTGGGAGAGGAGTTCATGCAGCTGTGTGAGGAACAGGTACAAGGGTTATTGCTCATATGGGACAAGGGAAGCTATTGTGTAGGGATAATGTTCACCCTTTGTAACTTCAATGCTAACACTGTGAAGAACATCGCTGCTGTGACATTTTGGTCCTTCTGTGGCTTGGAGCAGGCTTTTGCCTCGTCTTACAGATCCTTGAGAAAAGGGAGGCTCAAAGCACTGTGTATGAAGGGCTGTCATGCACAATCCATAACACAAATAGGTGAGACAGCATTCTGGTTAAGTCATGAGTGAGCACAGTCGGGCTTTATCTTCAGATGACCAGCTTATTTTGAGGCCAAAGGGGAGCAGAGACCTATTGCCTGCTTGCTGTCTCATGCCGAAGCAGCCATCAGGAAATCAGGCAGATTTCCGCAGAGCCTTCTTGTCTTCTTCCCACCACACCACTGCCGGTGGGGTTTGCTTTAGTTCATTTCCTTTAGGACTTGTCTGATGGGAAAGCACCTCGCTGTGAAATTTCCAGCTGGAAATTCATAGAGTGAGTGGACTGAGAAGCCACAAAGGGAGGAGGGAGGCAGGGGCTGGAGGTGGTGAGGAGCAAGGCTGAGAGGGATATGGCAGGGTTGGGAGCAGCAGTGGGATTGGAGGAGCATGCAGCCAGCCTCCCACACAGCAAGCAGCCTATTTCAGCCACGTACCAAGGCTAAGTCACAGCAACAGGACTCGGTTTTCTCCCAAACTTTTGCCATCAGCCTTACTGTGCTGAGAGCAAGCCATCAACCTGAATACCAGCATTATCCTGCAAGCCTACTGTGGAGAGGGGAGTCCCACCTGGGCCACCTTGCTTGGCTTCTTCTGCTGCTGCCCATGCTGTGACTCCTGAGTGTGGTCCTCACGCCTGCCTGGTTCATCATGCCTAGGACAGCCACCCACCAACGCCATACAGGGACAGGGAGCCAACTTACACCTGTGGCCAAGAGCCGGATCATCTGGAGGAGTTCAAAGATGGTGAGGACTTCGGGTGGACAGCCCCATTTGAGGTTTGCTCATGGGAAACCCTTGTGAGAGGAGCTCCCTCCTTTTAGGCTTGGGGATTATACCTGGAGAACAGCTTGGGAAGGTGGGAGGGACTGGTAGCATGGCTCCCTTCTTGGTCCTGGGCAGGGACTCAGGGTTGAAGGAGCTTCCTGCCCTGCCTTTGACAAGCCTTGTCTTTTCCTGGCCTCAGGACCACATTGGAGGCAATTCCATTTTTTGCCTGGGATATCCTCCCTCAGCGCTGTGGATGAGCTCCCCAAATGGTATTTGCTCTGGAAGGGACCTCTGCCCCCTCGGGGAGCCCAGTGCCACAGGATGCATGCAGGGAGCACAATACTTTCAGCCTATCAGGCTTTGTAGGTGTTGGGCTGTGGCTGAGGCTGGCAGAGTTGGGTAGGTCTCCATGCCATCCTGGTGAGATTGGGAGTGTTATCCATTAACCACAGGAGGAGGCAGACAAATGGCAACACAACCAAGCTATTAAGAACTGATCCACCCTCCCCTGCAGCTTCTCCTTCCCGTCTTCACACTCACTCTTCTTGGCAGTACAAGGCTGGTGTGACCATGTGGTGAACCAGATCACAGCATTGATTTGCCAGTGTGTTCCTGGACAGGGCAGTTTCCCCAGAGGCAGCAGGAGGGGGTTGCTCAGGCAATTGGGAGCCAGAACTGTGCTTCAGAGGGCATCAAGGGAGCTCCTATGGGGCCCCATGCTCCCCCTGCCTGGGCTCTGCAGCTGGGCTTGCTCCAAAAGAGGAGCCTCTGACCAGAAACAAACCCAACAGCAGTAAATAGCATGACTGTCAATAAACAAACACAAGTAGTCCATTACTAGTTGTCCCTCCCTTCCTTCCCTCAGGGCTGCAAGAGAGACATGGTATGCCAGAAAGAGATTGCTTCATCAGGGCTCAGCCCCTGGGCTCCCTGTTGCCCAGCATCACCGTGGAAGTGCATCAGCGTCCCAGTTTGTTCAGGCACCCAGGCAAGCTCCAGCAGGACACCTTGCCAGATGACCAGCCCACTCTGACAGAGGTTCTGGTACCCTTGGGTGTCCCAGCAGGGAGTCCCAGGGCTGCCCTCATCTCTGCTCCCCAAATTAACATGGGTAAGGCTGTCAGAGCCTGCAAGTCAAAACCAGTGTCTGTAAAACACCATTTCCATGTGAGCAGAGCACTCAGTGGCTTTCACACAGGGTTCTCCATGCTTCCCTGAGGCACCCCTGAGGATGCTCACAGTTCCAGGCAGCCTGGAGCCTTGTGGCTGTGGCACACTGAGTGATGGCTGGTTGCTTGGATGTGGCAGCGCCTGCGGATTGGGATTTGGAGAGGATGTGACTTGCCCTTTCCCGAACTTGTGGCTGGGCTTATTATTGTTGGTTGTGTGGGAGACTGTTTTGCCAGAGTTTGGCCAGACACAGGGGTGAGGTCCCCACCCTGGGCTGGCTCTTCCTGCCTGATCCTACTTGCATAAAGGTTTTCTTATTTGCCATGGGTTAGCTGAGCCCAATGCTAAAAGCAGGAGGTTTGGACTTTAACTTATTCCCTCCGAAGGAGGTGTCCACCTCAAGCCTTTCTCTGGCTCCACATGACAGACCTGAGTCCTGCCAGGGCGTTTGGGAAGGTTGAGTTGTTCAGGAAGGAGGGAAGAGGGTGCCAGAGGTTTACTCCAAGTCCTTTGCTTGTTTCATGACCATGCTGCCGACATGGCTTTTCATTCCTCAGTCCACAGACCATGCATTGCCCACACGGCTCTTCTGGAGTGGCCGCAGAGCGGGGATGTAGCAAGCCTGTCTCTCAACAGGCAGCATCTTCCCCTCAGCCTAATTTAAAATCAGCTGGGAAATGTGCAGGTGTGTGGGACTCCTGGCGTCCCCCCAAATCCTAGAACTTAAGGGGGCAACTTCGCCCCACTGCTCAGCAATGGCTGCAACTTTGGAAGTGACTGGCTTTAAGCATGGGGGGGAGCAGACCCAGCCAGGGCATCCTTCCCTTCTCCCTCCTTTTGTTTCTGGGGATTATGGTGTGCCCCTTGGCTGCGACAGAGGGGGTGATGGAGTGATGGACATGCCCCATCTCCTGGAGCAGGGTTGCTGTACCCCTGTCCATTGTGAAATGGCTGCACTTAGCAGCTGAAGCTGGTTCAGGGTTTGTGAGATGCTGCAGCTGTCTGGGCAGCAAGTGGGATCTTGGCAGGACAGGTGCCTGGCAGAGGGAGTGTGCAGGACTGCAGCCGGTGCCAAAACCTGCTTCCCTGCCCACCATCCCCTTTCCCAGTAGGAGTGTGGACATTTCATGCCAAAAGCAGTGGTCAGCCAGGGCTTCTTTCCCAAGCTGGCCTACAAGCGAAAGGCTGCTTTGGTCTGCAGGGACCCAAAATAACCCTTGTATTTTTTTCTCCTAGCTGCTGGGTACAGCTGACATGTGGAGGATTGAGCCAACCTTGACCTGCCACAGTCCTGGCAGTGGTTGGCCCCCATGTGCTCATCCCAGCTTCTGCCAGGGGGCTACTGGTCAGCAGGAAGGAATCTCCCCTCCAGATTTTGGGAGCTGAGGAGATGGTGATGGCTGGGGGAGATCGTGTTGTTCTGGCTCTGGCTTCACTCCTCCACCCCTCCCACTAAATTGGAAGCAGCTGTGCAGCCTGGACCAGCCTCCAAAAAACCTCTGAGTAAGGGCAAAATGAGCTGTGCCCCTGTGCCAGCCCTCCTGGCACCCCTCGGCCAAGTCCTCTCGGTGCAGGGTCAAGGCTCTCCATCCAGCCTCAGGGATGCTCTCCCCCCTGCTTGGGAGCCCCGGGCTTGGGGGCAGCATGGCCCCCGAGCAGGTGGTTTAGCAGCTTCCTTAGGGTGTGGGCAGCTCTTGCCAACTGAGGGTCTTGCCTGCCACCAGTTCTGTGCATTTGTATCTGGCACTGGCTCCATATGGGAAGGAGCCAGAGCTGGAAGGACACGGAGCCTCTCCCCTGGGAGGCAAATGTGCCCCTGGTGTGCAGAAGGTGGTTGGGTGGCAGTGGGCAGAGAGCTGCTGTGGGCAGGTGCTCTTGCTGCTGGTTGCCTGCCAGCTTTTCCTGCCCTTCCAGAAGCAGCCTTGTTGTGGGGATGAGCGAGCAAGCCCTGGGCTTGGGCTCTCTGGGGGCAGAGGAACCCCTGTGAAGTGCAGAGTGGCATTTGGGCTGGGGGAGTGTGTTTGGGGCTCATCTAAGTCCTTCAAGCCTCCTCTGCCAGGGGCTCTGTGCATATAGGGGCTCCCTGCATAGCTTGGGTAAGGATTTAGAAGGGCTTTTGAACTTTCCATTGATTTCACAGCTGCGCCCCCCACCTTGCCCCTCACTGCAGGGCTGGTGTGAGGTCCTCCCAGCTGTGACATAAGCCATCCCCATCCTTCTCCCCCAGCCTCTCACCACAGGTTTCTCTGTGCTCAGGTCCTTTGCGTCATTACTGGCATGACTCCCTCCAGGGTCTGCCAGTGAGGTCAGTCCTAGGGCCAGGAACATGAAGCGATGAAGGAGGAATCCTCTCCACTCTCCATCACAGCACTCTGGGGCCCACCAATGGCAGGTGGCCTCCTGCAGTCATGCTCTTCCCCTCCAGTACTGCCCCCTGAGTGGTGACCTTGGGGTAGCCTTCTGTTGCTGGTAGACGTGTCCCTACCAAGCCGAGGAGAAGGCAAGGTATGGAGAAACTTGTCTTGCTCCTCTTTCATTCTGTGTCCATGTGACTCTATCCCTTGAGTCCTTACCTTCAGACTTGTCTGGCCATGAGCTGTTCTCGTGCTGTCTTGCTGTATACTTCCCCTTTACATGTCTCATTTTCGCTCCTTTCAGCTACAGATGTGATGGGGGACTGGGGACATGGTCCCATAGGCTCAGCCTGTTTCTCTGAGGTGCTGTTGCTGCTGCCCAAGGTGTGGCTGCCCAAGATATCATGTGTACAGACAGACAGGGATTACTCTTGAGCAAGCCTGAGCATGACTCTGAAGGAAGCTACTAAGGCAAGGGGAAGCATCTGGCAGCCATGCCGCAGGGCATCTTACCTAAATGCTGCCCCATCCTACCAGGGACCATCCCTCTTCCCACCCGAGCAGGTGGAACTAAGGAGTGTCACCTGCCTGCAGGAGAGCTGAGCTGTGGGCAGGCAGGAGCCAGCACTGTGCCTTCTGCTGTGGCATGTTTGGGATTGCCTCTGTCCTCCATGCATAGCTGACATGGTACATGGTGGCCTGTGCCACTGCTGCACCAAGCCTCAGGCTCCCCCATGCAAGGAAAACCTGCTCCCAGCTCAAGGCTGCCTCCGGCTGCTCGTTGTGATCCCAGATGATTTTTACATTAATGGTGTCCCCAAAGGTCCTGTAGGATTTTCTCTGTTGGGAAGCGGAAATGTGGCTTCCTCCCATTGTGCCTCTTCCCGACATGGTCCCCAGGCTGACCCCAGAGGAGCACCCTTCCCGCAGCAGTTCCCCTCATGCAGCCCCAGGGCAGAGCCAGGTAGCATCTCCTCTGGTCGTACTGGCTCCTTGGGGGGCTCAGACCAGCCCTGTGGACAAGGGCTGCTGGCTGCAGAGGATGCCAGGCGAGGATTATGGGCTGGGGTGATGCATCCCCAGGCTATGCCTGATCCCATAATGGTCCAACAGGGAGCCATGGCCAAGTGACGTGAGCTTGGTGTGAGCCTCTGTGCCTACCTGTAGTGGGTCATCACCCTGCCCCTCCCCACCTCCAGGCAGCCCTAGAGGTGCTGAAAGCTGCCTGGAGGCACCATCCAGGTCTTGGAGATGGTTTCTACCTGGTTTTGGAGGTTTCTGCAGCTGCATTGAGTGGAGCCCTCAGCAAATCCCTCCCTCTGCGCTTGGGAGAAAGAGTGTTTATTCTTCTAAATTTGAAAAAAACAGAGCCTGGACCTGGCCCTAGAAAGACATGCCTCCCTCCCCATCCTGCTGAGAAGCAGGTCAGGGTTGTGGCTTGGAGGGGATAGTCTTCTCCCCTGGGGAGAGTGGTCTGGGTGGGTGCTGTCAGGGAAACCAGCTCCTAGGAAGAGCCCCTATGAAACCTGCCTCTGCAAACAGGCTCGCGAGAGCAGCTTATCTCTCCCCCTCTGACACCTCCTCAGAAATGACGTCCTCCCTTAACTCCTGCCCCACCGGGTGCTCTATCTCCTCCTGCACCCTCAAACCACTGGCCTTGGAGCTGGCAACTGCTCTGATATTTGTGGGACTTTTCCTGCCTCTCCCAAGGCTGTGCCATCCCTGCAGTCCTGTGTCCTGAAGTGACCAGGAGCGAGGGCCTGGGACCAACCTGTTCTTCTGGTAAGTTTCTTGCTGTGACATTAAAATGACCCTCTGCAGTATTTGATGGGATGCTAGCAGGAGCACCCATGTGTGCTCTGGGAGGTGTGCGTGTGGATGCCTGGAGGAGTTTTCTCTGTCTGGGGACTAGGTGTGCTTGGGCTTGGGCACTCTGCGCCAAGGAGAGAGGTGTGTGTGTTCATTGTGGGGCTGCCATTGCTAGAGGCCCCTTGTTAGTATTAGACCAGTAATATGTCTGGGCTGGAAACCCACTCAGCAGCCCCAGGGGGGAGGTGGATACCCACAGCTTTGTGAGACTTGGTGATGGGTGGAAAAGTCCCTGCTGCATTACCTAGGGCAGTTTTACAGCTGCCTCTGCCCTGTCACTGCCCACTCCCCTCTTCCTGGTGGGAAACCCTTCAGGGGCAGCCCTGGAGTCCCACCAGGCCCTGGGGAATTTGCTGCCTGGACGGGTTGCTTTACCTGCTGGGGCCGAGGGCCCCTGGAGAATGTCTTAGGGTTTCTTGAACTCTCCAGATAAGAAACTTTGCAGCTGTCTGGTGTGCACAGTTCAAAACACACCACGGGACTGAACACTCCCCCCGTGCCTCCCTGTGCCACTCAGCAATCTGAGATAACAGCCAGTGGCGGGTGCTGGGAGTGGGAACGGCCCCCGTAGCTCCTGCTCTGCGGGGAGTTTGCCATAAGCCTAAAGGCAGAGAGGGTCTAGAACTGCCTCTCCGTTTGCTCATGGGGGAAGTGGAGGGAGAAAGGTGAAGCAGTCAGAAATGTTGTCCAGGGACACTTTTTTTTTTTTTCTCTGTGTGATTGAGGGTGCTGCATGGGACTGTCTTGCAGGAAACTTTTTCTGCCTGCCAAGCCCCGGTAATACAGAGGGGCTTGTCTGCAGGCAGCAAGGCGAGGGTGGAGGCAGAAATGCCCCTATTCTGCTCCTTGTCTAAGCTCCCTCCTCAGGATGCTGGCAGGAGCCGGGGGGGGGGGGAGCATATGGTGCAGCAAGCCTGTTCGCAGAGAGGCAGGACTCAGAAAGGAGAAGAACAAGAAAAATAGGAAGTGCTATCAACACTCTGATGATGGAAACTGCTCACAAAGCACACCAGGAGTGGGAAGCCTGCTGCCGTCTGTTGAAGGGATGGGGGATCAGAGGAAGAGAGACCATAGCAGAAAAGCCAGATGAAGCTTTTTCCTCTCTGTTTGCTCCAGAAGAGCCTGAGCAGTTTCTCTCACCTTTTGGAGGGCTCCTCAGAGCATTGCCAGAGGAAAGGTTAGAAAGCAAAGCTAAACAGCAACAATTCATTAGGGCAAGGCAATGTTCTCCAGAAGGAAAGGGAAGGTGAACAGGCTGGCTGTCACATGTGGCCTCTAGTCATTCATTCACAACTGCCCCGTCCCCTGGACATTGGGAGGGAGGAAGATGTGACGTTCATTTCTAAGAAGGGCTGGAGGGAACTTCAGAGAAAAGCTGCTGCATGTCCCGGATGTCTGTGCAGGGACAGGGTGTGTGGGCAGGTGGAGACACTCCAGTTGAGGGGCCCCTGAGCTGGGACAGCACTTTGTAGGGACTCTGGGCTCATGGCACCCACAGTTCCCAAAAAAACATTCAGCCAAGGCTTTCAGCCCAGTTTTTAAGGGAACTGGCTGGTCAAGAGAGAAGGTCCTTCACATGTCTCCATAATTGGTACAAAAACAGGAAGGAGGGTGTAGGAGTCAGTGGTGGAAAAGTCAGTTTCTGTGGTGGAAAGAGATCACTGCATTGGGTCCCATGTTTTTTCAGCACATTTGTGAGTGACCTGGAAAAGGGAATGAGCAATAGGATGACAGGGCTTGCTGAGGCGCTTAGATTACGCAGGTTCATGGGGACATGTGCCAGATAGGAAGACTACAGAAGACCATTATCACACCAGGTGGTGGGCAGATGAAATGCAGTTTAGATAAATATTAAGTGATAGCCGAGAAGGGGTGGGGGGGTGGGAAGAAAGCCCCAAATCCACAATCAGGATTATACAATTAGCTGACCACTCACAGCAAGGCCTGAGGCTGTTTTGATAGCTCGGTGTGCATAAAAACACATCAAATTAATCATCTTTGTGAGTGACAAAGCAGGAAAGCCTTGCACCACTCTTCAAACTGGCATCCTACCCCCTTCCATACCCTGTGTGCCTCCATCCCCAGCACCTCTGGAAGGTTTGAGGGGAGACAGGGAAGGTTGGGAGGAAAGCAACAAGAAGGACTGAAGGCGTGGAGCCATGCCTGGATGACTAAGTGTGCTAGAATTTCTCTGTTTGGAAAACGTGCTGCAGGGTGGATACAATCCAGGCCTGTAAAGCCGTAGCTGGCATGGAGAAGCCACTCCAATGTTCATCCGCCCTTTGGCGGCTCGGCTGAAGGAGTTCCGGCTGAGGCCCTGCGCATGGGGAGAGAGGCTCCCAAGTCAGAGAGGGAAGCAGGGATTTCACAGAAGTGAAACCCACCACAGGCTGCAAAACACATGAACAGCATGTCCCTTCCAGCTCAGAGGCTGGGGGAGTAGTCAGGGAGTAGTCTATGTCTGTGCCATGCTTACCTGAGACTAGTCTCTGGTTTGACCTGGGCTACCTGCCCTTATTTTGGGAGGGCTTGCATTTGTCCCAGCGCTCTTGTAATGGTACACAATCACACACACTCATACATCTTGTGAAATACAAGCACGTGTCCTTGAAGCTTGTGACTGAAGGTGGAGGCAGGCAGGATGCTGCCCAGGAGGCTGGTTCCCCAGATCCCGGCACAAGGTAGGAGGACCCACAAGTGTTACATTTAGATTTCAGGCACACACATGAAATGTCATGAAATGGGTAGTCTCGGAGCATTTCCCATCCTCTAGCTGGGTCACAGCCACCAGGGCTTCATGTGACTTGCACACCTGTGCCAGGCTTGTTCCCTGCCCACAGATAAACCACCATGGGCCCCCAGATCAGCCTTCCTGCCAGGAGGGCTCTGTTGTCACCCAGGGAGGTGAGCAGATGTAGGCGATGGGGTGAAGCCTGGTGAGGCACCTGGCCCTCCCCTGTCTTGGCTGTGCTTGAAGGAAGTGCTGACCTTATCCCTGCAAAGTGATCCCCTACAAGTGGTGGCAGGTGGACACGGGGTGCTTGCCATCAGCCCTGACAGCAGCCCCTTGTCTAGGGACTGAAAGGGCAGGGCTACGCTTGGTGTGGCATAAAGGGCTTTCCTTTAAAGAAATGTTGTTTCTGGGTATAACATTGTCACATGCCTACCCAGCATAGTGAAATTGCTCTTGAGTGGAAAGCTGAGCATGTGCTGTGCTCACCTTCAGCGGAGGCAGCCAGAGCAGGAGGAAGGGTGAAGTGTGGGAAGGGAGAGGTAGGGAAATATCTGCATCCCAGTGATGAATAGCTGCCTGCAGGAGTGGTTGTCCTGCAGTGCAAGCTTTTCTGCAGAGGTTAGGCACTTTTGGTGATATTTTTTTGATTTGGGCCCTGCTGTGGGCTCCTGTGGCTTGACTGGCAATGGGATTGCATGGCCCAAAACCGCAGGTGTCACTTAGCGTCTGTCAAGGCCTTTGTGTGGTGTGAACGGGCAATTAAAATTGTGCCATCTCTTGTTTGTACCTGGTCAGAGGTGCTGGCCTGCAGTTTGTTAAGCCCACTCCTTGTTATCTTGCTCCTTCTGCTTACACATCGCTTCCAAGGGGCTAAGGCAGACTGCTTTATGCCCAGGAGCAAAATGGATGTCCTTACACTGAGGCCTCGCTTCCCGTCTCTCCTGAATTTCCCTGCCCCCCAGGCTGTGCAGCCACTGAGCTGGTGGCTAGGCTAAACATAAATAGACTCCTCCAGGTCATGGTTAGAGCTGTGCTATGCCAACCCAGTGGCTGGAGGGTGGCCACCGTCCCCCAGTCCCTTACCCCTGTCCCTTATGGTAGGGCTGCTCTCGCCAGGCGGGAGCAGGGTTACCACCTGTTGCTGGTGTTGGTTCGTGTGACCTTTTCTGTTTGTGGTAGGGCTGTTTGTTAGAGCTGGCAGCTGGATGCATTTCCTGCCGTAATGAGCGTTGACCCATCCACCCCTTGGCAGGCACCAGCTCTTTGTGGAAAAAATTAGGAGGCACTTAGCGAAGTGAGACAGAAAACAAACAGAGCAAGCAGGAGGCTTCAGTGGGCAGCTGGGCAGTGCCTGCCGAGGTCAGGCTTCTGACGCAGGGATGTGGGTGCTGTCCAGATGGAAGCAGGAGGTGGCTGGGAAAGCAGCATGGCAGAGGAGCACACAGCACCCTGCCCTGTCACCCCCAAAGACCCAATCCCTCCACCTCTTCCCTGGAACCCCTGGTTCCTGCCAGCTCCTCCATGACACCCATCTCTTCCTCCCTTCCCTGGGTGCTTGGGCAGCGGGACCCAGGCTGTGTGCCAGCTGTGGTACCTGACACCTCTTCTCCTCCTCCTCTGCGGATGCCGCTAGATCCACATGGCCCCAGCCCTTGTGACTTGAGCCGGGGCCTGACGCTCAGCCCCAAGAGCAGGGGGGCGCAGAAGGGGGCACGCCACACTGCCTTCAAATACACTGAACACGGGGCTTGCCCTGGCTTTGTCCTCCCCAGGTACGTCTGCAGGGTTGGTCCCTGCCCCAGTTTCTTGGGACACAGATATGACCTACTGGGGGGCTATAGGAAAGGGGCCACAGGCTTGGCTGAGCAAGGGACAGTCTGCTGAGGGCTTGCTGGGGACCCACTGGAGGAGCTGGTGTTCTGCCTGTTTTGGTGGGATATCTGTTTGCTTGGGACAAGCAGTGGCCCTGGCAGGGTTTCTGTGTGTGAGGGGGTGGCAGTCGTGCTTGCAGATCCCCCTGCTAATCCAGAGTCAGGGCTCAGGGCATCTCCTGCCTGAAGAGACCCTGGCAGGCTGCTGGGAAGGGATTTTGGGATGTTTTCTCTGGAAGCCTGGGTGGGTCACAAGGGCAAGGCAGGAGCTGTCATGAGCTGTCTGCGTGGGAAGGCAGGGGGGCAGCACTGCAGACGGCTCCAGAGTCATGGTGCGGCACCTGCCACATTGGTGGGGCTCTGGTTCCCATGCAGATATACCCGTTGTCCTGCTCTGGCTTTTCCAAGCAGCCAACGGGCTTCTCAAACCCCTCTCCACATCCCACCGGCGATGTTTCGGCTCCATCAAAGCTGTAGGCTCCCCCACCTTCAGGACCACACCGAGGGACGGAGAGGAGCTGTGCCCAGCACCGGGCGAGCACCTGCGGCGGGGGACCGGGCTCTGCTGCCTTTCAGGCACGCCGGGGCTGGCAGGGACTACAGATCCCAGCATGCTGCTCCCTCCCCGCCCCCCCCCACGCCCTACCTGGCAGGGTGCGGGCAGGGATGCCGTAGCCGGCAGCGGCGGCGCGGGCAGCGAGGGGCATGCCCCGGGGGATCAGCGCCGGGAGCCCCGCTGCCGATGAAGCCCTGGCGGAGGTGCAGGAGCACCCCATGCTGCGCCGCTCGGACTGGAAAAGGACAAGGCAGGCCTGCGGCTTTCCCGGGGCGGCTGATCCCGCTCTGCCCCAGGAAGAGGGGAGGGAAGGGGAGGGGAGGGAGAGGGAAAGCCCCTTATCAGGGCTGCCTGCGGGGAGAGTAACGTCAGGGCGGCGGCGGGGGCTGGGGAGGTGGCAATGGGGGAGAAGGAGAGGTGGTGAGAAGGAGCGGTGGGCGCCGGGGAGGGGACGGCAGTGCCATGGACGCCCTTGGCTTTCCAAGGTGACCCAAGAAAGGACTGCGAGAGCCCCAGGGAAGTGGGAATTGGAAATGCGGGGTTTGCGGGTTCTGGGCAGACAGGCTGCTCAATTAAGTGTTGTCTTTTCTGCCGCCGTGCCCCGGGCGTTGGAGAGAGGTGGGGAGGGCAGGCGGGGTGGATACAGCCCACTGCACATAGGCTTCCGCTCACAGTCCCAGGATTGGGGGCAGAGAGCTGCAAGCTCACAAATCCCTTAAGAGCCTGCTTTGGAGCAGCTGGGCAGCTGGCACCAGACGGCCCAGGCAGCTCAGGAAAGCGGCTTGCCTCACAGAGGGAAGGCTGGCTTTCCCCCAGCCAGCAGAACAGGGCCGTGTGTCTCAGCCCCTCTGCTGAAGGACTCTGAGCCGCAGGTTTCCAAAGCTGCTGCACTGTGCTCTCATCGCTTATCAGCTCTGTTTGGCTGCTGGTACTGTGGAGTACTTACCTGTCAGCAAGGCAGCACTGCCCCTGCCTCGCCTGAGTCCCTCTCTCCTCCATAAAATCCTCTGTTTGCTTTCCAGACGGAGAGCAGCCACGAGACTTGCTGAGACCTGTGCTGACTCTTGCCACACAAGATGACGGCAAGAGACGGACCCCAAGATAGGTAATGATGAGCTTTGGTGTAGATGTAGGGACACAAGCAGGGTACCAGGAGGTGAAGGAGGACAGGGGGACACAGCATCTGGGAGACCCCTCTCTTGCATGCACACTGGGTTATCAAGATGTCCCTTCCCAGAGATACTCTGTCAGCTTTTCCATAGCAAACAGGTTGTAAAGAGTCCCTGGCACTGGCGCATGTCTTGGGAGCATGGTTCCACCCCAGGTCTGCTCACAGCTGCTGTGCATCAGGGTGCCACGTGCTGAGGAGCAGCCAACCTCCCCCCACCTTTTTACCCTCCTGGCTGGGGCTTCCCACAGCTCCTCTGTGGTGCCACATCTCCAACAGCACAGGCTAGCAGGAGCTGTGGGGCAGGGACAGGGCAATGAATTTCTTCCTCCCTCCTCCTGGTGATTCCCGTTGTAGGGTTGGGGACAGACAGAAGTGAGGCCAGTTCCCTGCTCTGCCCCGCATCTTGCTCCAGACTGCTCTGTCCCCTCCACAGGTACAAGGCTGTTTGGCTGATCTTCTTCATCCTTGGCCTGGGAACGCTGCTGCCATGGAATTTCTTCATGACTGCCAGGGAGGTGAGGGCTTCCTTCCTGTTGCTGTCCATAACACTAATCGTCCCCTGTCACATCTAGGGACCTTGGTGTAGGTGTGTCAGCACAACACATAAGACCCTCATGTTTGCATGCAGGAGATAGAAGCATGAGGGACCTGGGTGGATGAGTGGCACTGAAGCAGCAGGAGGGCTGGCCATGGGGCCAAAGAGGGGACAAGGGTAGCCTGACTGTGCTGCAGGGGGACCTCGCAGCACTTTGGCCCCACCAAGCTTCTTCCCTTGCAGTATTTCATCCGCCGCCTTGATGACATAAAGGAGGTGCGCCAATTCCAGAACCAGACCAGTGACCCTCCCTCCTACCTTCAGTCCATGTTTGACAACTTCATGACTCTCTGCGCCATGGCGCCCCTTCTCATCTTCACCTGCCTCAACTCCTTCATCCACCAAAGGTGAGCCTTGCCCCACCGTTGCCCCTGCCAGCTGTAGGGCTACCATAGGGCACCTGTAGGGCCCTGTCTCATCCTCCTGTCTCAGCACTGAGCCAAGCCACAGCCTCTTAAGTCAAAGGCAAAACACCAGTCTCCTGTGCTGGCATTTGACTGGGATTCCCATGGGAAAGCTTTGCCCAAGCCTCACAGGCTTTCTGAAGGTGGGTTTTCCTCACTGAGATCTTCTCTTGTAGGATTCCTCAGCAGATACGCATCTCAGGCAGCCTGGTGGCCATTGGGCTGGTGTTCTTAGTCACTGCAATCATGGTGAAGGTCACCATGGAGCCTCTTCCTTTCTTCGTCTTTACCATGATCAGCATTGTCTTCATCAACTGTGAGTGAGGCAGTGGGGGGAAGGAAAGGGGCACAGCCCCATGGCTAGGGCTGATCTCCCTGGGAGAAAAGCATGGACCTCACTGCGGGAGAGACAAGGAGGAGGGGGATCCACCTTGCCTCATGGGGCAGGGGTCTTGGCTTCCTGCAGAGGTGCAGTCCATCTTTGCCTTTCGTTTCTCATTTCTGTTCCTCTTTCCCCTTCGCAGCCTTCGGCGCCATCCTCCAGAGCAGCCTCTTTGGGCTGGCAGGGCTCCTGCCTGCCAGCTACACTGCTCCCATCATGAGTGGGCAGGGCTTGGCGGGTACCTTTGCTGCTTTGGCGATGATCTTCAGTATTGCCAGTGAGTAATCCCTGCCCTTCAGGTGATGGGGACTTGCCAGAGCACTGTTGTCAACAGAATCTGCTGGGGTCATGCTGTAAGGTTGGGTGGGAGGTGGCAGCAGGGCCTTGCTTCTCTCAGCCCTTGTCATCTTCTGTCTTTTTCCCCCCACGTCTCCTCCCTTTCTGTGCTCCCAGTTGGTGCCAAGCAACCTGAGAGTTTCATTGGTTACTTTACCACAGCCTGTGTGGCAATTGTGTTGGCCATCTTCTCCTACGTCATTCTGCCTCGCATGGTGAGACTCATCATGGTGGGGAAGGGTGTGGGGACATGGGACCTCCGTGCATCACAGCACAAGAACTGTGGCCTCCTAGCACCCAAGCCTTGGCTCCTACCAGCATCTACCTCCTGGGACAGGGCAAGCTCTCCCCTGTCCTGAGGGAGATCTCTGGGATACTTCCCACTTCAGATACCCCAGTATTCTTGGGATACCATGGAAATGAGCCCCTGGGTGAGTGGGAAAGCATCAGTATTGGACATAAATGGAAGGAATACTGTGCCCATATTGCCCATATTTCTTATTACCACACAGTTCCTGGCAGACTTCTTTCCTCACACATGAACGAGTTCTCAGTGGCTGTCTCTCCACAGGATTTCTTCCGATACTACTCCATGAAGGACAAGACAGAGTACCGTGTGTACAATGCAGAGCTGGAAACCAAGAGAGACCTGATTAAGAATGGTGAGGGGCTGATTAAGACCTGATTAAGAATGGAGGAGGAGGAAGGAAAAAGAGGAAGAGATGAAAGAATGAGGCAGAAGGACTAAATTAGCTTTCTGTGGTCTGCTATGCCCTCCTTGTGTCTCTCCCTGCAGATGAGCCCAACGGCATGGAGCAGAATAACTCAAAGATCATCCCTATCCACAACCCTGATGAGAAGCCCTCAGTCATTGCTATTTTTAAGAAGGTCAGTGAGTTGCCAGCAACCCCTGCCCTGTCCCTCATATCAGGCAATGGGCACAGGTGTAGGAGAGCATGAGGAGAGACCAGCCCTGCACTGGTCTCTTGCCCTGTGTTTGGTACCAGCCTCTTTCTTTCATCTGCCTAGCTCTGGGTCATGGCTGTGTCTGTCTGCTTTGTCTTCACTGTCACCATCGGCGTCTTTCCTTCCATCACAGCTAAGGTATCCACTGTCCTCGGAGAAGAAAACAAATGGGGTAAGTGTGGCCAGGGATGGGGTAAGAGGAAAATGGGAACAAAGTGAATGGGAGAAGAGAAAGTGGGATTTGAAGTAGCAGGTGTGTGTGGTGGGTTAGCCCTGGCTGGATGCCCGGCGCCCACCAAAGCTGCTGTGTCACTCCCACTCAACTGGACAGGGGAGAGACAATATAATGAAAGGTTCGTGGTTTGAGATAAGGACAGGGAGAGATCGCTCATCGAATTACTGTCATGGGCAAACCAGACTCAACTTCAGGAAAATGAACTTATTATCAATCAGATTAGAGTGGGATATTGAGAAATAAAACCTAAATCTTAAAACATCTTCCCTCCACCCCTCCCTTCTTCCTGGTCTTAACTTCAATCCCAATTTCTCTACCTCGTCCTCACCAGCAGCACAAGGGGATGGGGAATGGGAGTTGTGGTCTGTTCATCACACATTGTCTCTGCCACTCCTTCCTTCTCAGTGGGAAGACTCTTCACAGTCTTCCCCTTCTCCAGTGTGGGGTCCCTCCCATGAGGACAGTCCTCCATGAATTTCTCCAACATGAGTCCTTTCCACAGGCTACAGTTCTTCACGAACTGCTCCCCCTTCAGGTACAGACTGCTCCAGCGTGGGTCCCTCATGGGTCCACAGGTCCTGCCAGGAGCCTGCTCTGGTGTGGCTTCTCATGGGGTCACAGCCTCCTTCAGGCATCCACCTGCTCCAGCATGGGGTCCTTCACAGTCAGCAAGTGGATGTCTGCTCCACCATTAACCACCATGGGCTGTCCTCCATGGGACAGCCTGCCTCACCATAATCTTCACCACAGTCTGCAGGCAAATCTCTGCTCTGGTGCCTGGAGCACGTCTTCCCCATTCTTCTTCACCAACCTTGGTGTCTGCAGTGTTGTTTCTCTCACATATTCTCACTCCTCTCTCTGGCTGCAGTTGTGTAGTTTTGGTGTTTTTTCCCCCCCTTCATTTATCACAGAGGCTCTACCACTGGCACTGATTGGCTTGGCCTTGGCCAGTGGTGGCCATCTTGGAGCCAGCTGGCATTGGCTCTGTCAACATAAGGGAGGCTTCTAGCAGCTTCTCACAGAAGCCACCCCTGTAGCCCCCACCACTATCAAAACCTTGCCACACAAACCCAAAACAGTATGTCTGAAGGGACAAGGGAACCACTGTGCATGAGGGATTGGATGCAGTGGCCTGGCCAGCCCTTAGTGAGAAACCTTAGGAGGACCTAGACCTGAAAGGCAGTCTCCATGCAATTGGCTGGACAGCCTGGGGCACCCCCATGCTCATCAATAACCTTTTCCCCCTTCTGCAGATCTCTACTTCATCCCTGTCTCCTGCTTTCTGCTCTTTAATGTCTTTGACTGGATGGGACGGAGTCTCACCGCCCTCTTCACATGGGTAAGCATGGGGCAGGGAGCAAATGTCCAGACAAACTCCGTCCCCAGGCCCTCAGCCACGGCTCTCACTCGGGCTGCCATGCATGGCTTGGAGCTGTAAGGAGGTGCAGAGCCAACTCCTGCCTTGGCTTTAATTCCTAAGGAGAGATTTATGGGTCAGAGGTGAGAACCACAATGTCATCCTGTCCTCCTCCCACCCCTCTTCTAGCATGTCTGGGATGTAGCTGCCTCCTCCGTTTCAGCCTTTGTAAACAAACCTTCACTCCAGCTAAGCAAACAGCAAGACAAGACAGCAGCAGGGAGAGAGGGTGAGAGACAGGGCAGCTCAAAATAAAACCTCTGTTCTCCACACAGGACACAGCTGCTTTAAAGAGCCTTGTCCTGGGATCAGGACAGAGCCATGTCATGTAGGTCACAGAACTGTCCCCTTGCTCTAATCTCCCCTGTCTGTCTCAAGTATGCTGATGGGAGCTGTGAAGGATGGTGGTGGAGGAAGAGAGCTGTCCTGTCTGTGTCTCTTCCTGCCCTTCACCCACACACCCCCACGTGCCGTTTCCCCCTGTATTGTTCAGGCTGTTTGTTTTGAGAAGCTCCTCAACACCATGTGCCATGGGGTCTGTCCAGGCCTGGCTTCTCCACAGCCTGGAGCTGCTTCTCCCCTGGCCATCATTGCTGGCTGCAAGCTGCGTTGCCTGGTGTCCACGCTGCAGCCTCCATGGTGGGATGACCCAGCAGGAAACGTTTCCAAAACAAGGCTGTGTGGAAAGTCTGACTGCCTGTGGTTTGGGCCTCATTTCCCTGGTTGGGGCCCCACTTGCTCTTTTTCTCCTCCTCAAGCAGGAGAGGCTGCTGCTCTTGCCAGTTTGCCCACAGACACAGCAGCTGGCCTAACCTCAGCTTCCCGCCAAACTCGTGAACCGTCCTGTGGCTACGCCAGCCCCGCAGCTCTCAAGGCAGCTGTGGGTGTCTCCTGACCCCAGAGCAGTGAGCCCTGTCTTCTGCGACCCTGGCACCTCTCTGAAGGCACACTAGACGAAGCCAGGCACGTCTTGTACCCAAGGCTGCCTCAGTCCCAGCTGCAGGAACAACACAGGGGGATGGTGGCTTCTTCGTCCCAGTCTCACATGTCCAGGGACTCTCTCAGGACCGGAGGACATGAACTCATTCCGTACCTTTCCCAGCACTGTCCAAAACAGCCCCAGCCCCTTTCCCAGGTTGATGGATCTTGCCCCACTTGACTGGAGGATGGCATGGGAGGCTGAGGAGCCGGTTAAAGCCCAGTTTGCAGGCTCAGAGGTTCTGGAGGGGATTTAACCTCAGACAGCCTTGTCCTGCACGGTGATTTGCTGAAGGAAGAGATTGTGTGAGCATGCACCAGGCTCTCGTGCCTGTTGTTTCCAGCACGGGCTATGCAGTTGCTCACAAGCCCAGCTCAGTATTTTGGCTCTAGTGCTGCTGCTCTCCGTGTCAGTCGGGATAGGACTTTTAGACCTTGTAGGACCTCCTTACCACAGCAGGGGGTGATGCTGAGATTTGTTGCAGCAGAGAAAGTCTCTCAACAACTTTGCCATCTTTGTGGCTCCTCCACAGCCCTGCTGCCGTAGGGATGGCCTCCGTACAGCCCCCGTCGGCATGCCATGGGATGGGGAATGTCTGCTTCTCAGCTGCTCATTGACATGTATTTTTCTCCCAGCCCGGGAAGGACAGCTGCCTCCTGCCAGCATTGGTGGCCCTCCGTGTCATCTTTATCCCTCTTTTCATGCTGTGCAATGTGAAACCCCGTAAACACCTGCCTGTCGTGTTCTCTCATGATGCCTGGTACATCATCTTCATGATCTTCTTCTCCATCTCCAACGGCTACCTGGCCAGCCTTTGCATGTGCTTCGGGCCCAAGTGAGTAAGAGCTGGGGACAGGGGTAGGGCTGGGTACACCCCCAGATGCCAGCCCCAGCCTCACTCCTGGAGCCTTGGTTCTGCCCAGCTCTGGCATCTGGAGAAGGGGATGCAGGCACAGAGAGAAATGGCCACACTACCTCAGGGAAGACAACCCCACTGTGCCATCTCCCAGTCTCATTCCTCCACATTCTAGAGATGAGGAAGCTATTGTTTGGGTTCTCCATTGTCCCTGCTGGGGAGGGGGCTGGACTCAGCGGGGACCTGGAGGGGAGCACAGCGTGGCACAGCACCCACCAAAGGGTGAGCAGCCTTGCCCAGTGCAGGCAGCGCGAAGAGCCCCAGTGGGGCTCAGCCAGGCGGGCTGCGTTGTGTGGGGGCAGGAGCCGGGGAGGGGTGTCCTTGCTGCCAGGAGCTTCAGAGCAGCCTGCCTGATGCACCTTTTCTTTTTCATGAACCTTTGTAACACAGAGGCAGGTTCCTTGCACCAGGGTGGATTTGCTCCTGCTGTTCCTCTGCCACAGAGAAGTGCAGCTTCTGGCTCCTCTGTGGCCTCCTCCCATATCTCCTTTGACCTCCCAGGGCACACATGCCTGATGATGGGTCTGACATCTGTTTCTCCCCTAGGAAAGTGCTTGCCCCCGAAGCAGAGACAGCTGGAGCCGTAATGGCCTTTTTCCTGTCTCTGGGCTTGGCCCTAGGAGCCGCCGTCTCCTTTCTGTTCCGAGTTCTCATCTAGCAGAGGCACCCGGAGCGTGCAAGGACAAGAAGAGACAGCTCTGCATCTTCTGAGGCCCTGGACACCTCAGCGCCGTGGGGGGAGAACACCTCACGGCTGTCCCTGACAAATCGCACTGCCACGGGCAGATGTTACACCCAGGGACGGTTCCGCTCCTGCAGGGTTGGCCTGGCTCCTGCCACTCTTGGCTGTGTGATGCCTTCAGGCCTATGTGCCTTCTCCCACCCCTTGCTCTGTGTGTGTGTAAGGCCCCCGGGATCTCACAGAGGTCCAGCTGCCTCCCATGCTGCATCATTTCCCCAGCTCTAGGCTGAAAGCCATTCTCAGCCTTCTCCCCTCTGACCGAGTTGAAGGCTGGTATTCAGTGTTACTCCCTGTCTTGCCCTTGTTCCCAGAGCACCTAGGGACTTGCTCTTCTCTCCTTCCAGGGAGCCTGTAAACAACCCGCACCACGTGAGAGGCTCACTTGGTGAGACTTGCAAATGGGGTGCAGAGCCCCAGGCAGCCTCGCCATCCCAGCTCTCTGCTAGGCACACAGCATCCCCAGGACATAGACATCGGTGTCCCACCCACATAAAGAGCCAAAACCCTGGATAGCCTGAGAGAGGAGAAGGTCTCCACACCCATCTTCTCCCCCTCTCCTTGCCTTTTGTTCCCTACTTACTTTTTTTGGTCGTGTTTCCAGTTTTCTTTCCGCTTTCTCATTGTGTGACGGGAGGGCCCCCCACGGGCTGTGAGAGGAGAGGCAGCAACTCCCCACCTCAGCTGCCTTCCCTGCCTGCCTCTGCTGCAGGGGGAGGCCTGACCTCTCCCTTGGCTTTCCCATCCCTCCTCTCTGTAAATGTGTCTGTACAGTTGCCGTTTTCTATAAAAAGACCAAAACGCCCCTTTGGGTACGTGTGTTGTCTCCATCACGGCAGGGGAGAGGGCTGCAGCGGGACAAGGGCTGAGGGGAGCAGGCACTGGCGCTCCCTGGGGTCTCTGGTAGCCAGCATCTGGCAATGAAGCAGGGTGCCCATCCCCTGCACAGGCAGGTCCAGCGGCTCACTGCTATGGGGACACAGCCAGCACGGAAAAGGGGACGCCACCCTCAGAGTACACCAAGGGACCACCAGCATCTCTGATAAGGAAGGGGTGCATCTGTGTGTTTTGGGGTGCAGCGACCCCGTGCAGCTGGTAGCCCTCTGTGTGCCTGAGAACAGCCAGAGTGCTGCCTCCTGCTCCTCGGGAGGAGCTACACAGGGGGCCCTTCGGCCCCACATCATTCACCTCCTCAGCACCCTCAAGCACCCACAGCCAGAAGTTGTGGGGCCAGGTGCCCTCATTCTCCCGTTCAGCTTCTTGCTGCCGGTTAGACCCGTGTGGCCACAGCCCCCACAGCAAGGATAAGACAAGAAATTTGTCTCCCTCCCCTTAGGCCCAAACCAGACTATCCACACACTGGCTTCCAATAGGGAAAACGGGGCTACTTTACTCTCGCACCCTACGGCCTGGCCCCCCAGCCAGAACCTGCCTCCGTCTTGCCCCACGCTCCTCCCCCGCAGGGGTCCTTCAGGACGGCAGCGCTGCGTAGCTGTCGGCCCCGCGGGAGCCGCGCCATGGAGCCGAGGCTGTCGGCACACCCGGCGCTCTGTGGATCTCCAACTCCCTAGCCCGTGGAAGGACCGCCCGTGATCCCCGTGGAAACCTCTGGAAGGGTCTTTGCGCTTGCGCCTTCCCCCCCCCCGGTGCTCCTCCGCTGCCAGTCGTGGGAAATAGTTCCCAACCGGGGCTCCCCAGCGCCCCTCGCCGCGGCGCTTGGAGGGCCAGGAGGATTCGCGTCCCTCCGAGTGCGGTGGAGCGGGGCGACGGGGAGCCCCATCCAGGAGCTAGCTCGGCAGCGGCACGAAGCGGAGAGCTGCGGGCCCACCTTCATCATGGCCGCTGCCGTTAAACGTCTACAGTAATGGAGCCCACACATCTCCCTACCGCGGCGCCGGGCAGCGGCAGCCAGCCCTGCCGGCTGGAGGCTACAGCCAGGGTAGAGAAGGCGGGTGAGATAGAGCAGGACCCGTCGAGAGGCGTGTTCTTGAGGGCGGTGTGCACCGCGATACTGCGGCCGGGAGCAGAGCCGTTTTAAGGCGGAAGGAGCTGTCGGGTGGTGAGGCGCCGTCCCTGTGCCTATAAAAGACGTCCGGTGGCAGACGCTGGTCTTTCAGCGGCCCCGCGCGCCTGTTAAGGTGAGAACCTAGGGTCAGGTCCGGCCCGCTCCGCTGCCCACCCTCGCACGCACGTCCCTCCGGTACTGACGGCCCCTGCTTGCTTTGCAGATGCCTGAGGAGGTGCGACCCGAGGAGGAGGATGCGGAGACTTTCGCCTTCCAGGCGGAAATAGCCCAGCTCATGTCTCTCATCATCAACACCTTCTACTCCAACAAGGAGATCTTCCTGCGGGAGCTCATCTCCAACGCTTCAGATGTGAGCCCGGGCTGCAGGGGCGGGCTCCTTCCCCTGCTAGGGGGAAGGCTGATGCCCTGCCGAGCGAGGGTGGCCAGGGAAAGGCCGGTGCCTGGGTGGCTTGTGAGGCGGAGGGAAGGAGAGAGGGAGGGAGGCTGGCAGTGGTGAGCATCACCCTCTTCTCTAGGCACTGGATAAGATCCGCTATGAGAGCCTGACAGACCCCTCAAAGCTGGACAGTGGTAAGGACCTCAAGATTGAGATAGTCCCCAACCCCCAGGACCGCACGCTCACCCTTGTGGACACTGGTATCGGGATGACAAAAGCAGATCTGATCAACAACCTGGGCACCATTGCCAAATCTGGTACTAAAGCCTTTATGGAAGCCCTACAGGTGAGTTGCCTTTGGCCAGGTGGGTTTCTTAGAGCCTGGACCAGAGGCTTTCCCTGGGGTATAACCACAGCCCTGCTGCCTTTTGTTATGGGAGCTGTTGGCCAACCTGAGCATGCTTCCCCACCTTTCCAGCATTGGGGAGGAGCTGAAGGCAGGGCTGGCTGCCTGTTGGCACTTGTCTTTCTCTGTATGCTGACCCAGTTCTGTGCTGTTGTGAATGAGGTGTAGGCATTTCCAGTCTTTTCACTAGTTTATCAGTCTTCCTCTGCTTTTACAGGCTGGTGCAGACATCTCCATGATCGGGCAGTTTGGTGTGGGTTTCTATTCTGCCTATCTAGTGGCTGAGAAAGTGGTTGTCATTACCAAACACAATGATGATGAGCAGTATGCTTGGGAGTCATCAGCTGGAGGCTCCTTCACTGTCCGAGCTGATCATGGTATGTATTTTACAAAAAAAACCAAGTGTATTTCACTGCTAGAAGTACTTCTTTTCCTCCCTCTTACTAGAGCCATGTTGCATTGCTAGTCACACCTCTTAAGTATCATGTACTGTTTAAGTTCAAGGAGATGGTCCTGCTTGCTCTCTGCCCTTTTACAGTCTCTGCCATGAAATGTTAATGTTTCTTTTATTACATCACAGGTGAGCCCATTGGACGGGGCACCAAAGTGGTCCTGTATTTGAAGGAGGACCAGACAGAGTACTTGGAGGAGCGCCGTGTCAAAGAGGTGGTGAAGAAGCACTCCCAGTTCATTGGTTACCCCATCGTGCTCTATGTACGTGATGGAAGGACTGTGGGGACCCACCAGAAAGCTGGAGGCAGGGGTGGGTGGTTTTGGGAGCAGGAGCCCAGAAAAGGGCAGAGTACAGTCTTCCTGTTCCTTTCTGTAGCTCCTGGCTGCTGGTTATTGAGGTGCAGTGCTCCCAGCTTCCATGGCCAGTGGTGATTTGAAGCTGGGGGCTTACCAGAGGTGAAGGCTGTGGGTATCTAGTTCTGCTTTTGACCTTTAATCTGTGCAGCTGGACATCATCCAAACTAGCTATGGAGGGAGGTTTCCTGCCATCTCACATTCTCAGACACAGCTTTTGGTCATATGAGCTGTGAAGGGACTCTGAGAGCTGTTTTCATGAGAAGCCCCGATTCTAGATGTTGCATCTTGGAGGACACATTTATTTCATCTGAAGTGAAAAGATACCTGGTAACAGTTGCTTGGGGCTAAATCTGACTCTTGCTTGTCCCTTTCTCCACAGCTGGAGAAGGAGCGTGAGAAAGAGATCAGTGATGATGAGGCAGAAGAGGGGAAAGGTGAGAAGGAAGAGGAAGAGTCAAGGTCCAAAGATGAGGAGAAACCCACAATTGAGGATGTGGGCTCTGATGATGAGGAGGAGGGAAATAAAGGCAAGAAGAAAAAGACTAAGAAAATCAAGGAAAAATATATTGACCAGGAGGAGCTGAACAAGACCAAGCCTCTTTGGACCCGCAACCCTGATGACATCACCCAGGAGGAATATGGCGAGTTCTACAAAAGCCTCACCAATGACTGGGAGGACCACCTGGCTGTCAAGGTGGGTGCTGGGCCAGCCTAGTTTCCAAGGAGAAACAAGAGGGCCCCTTTCCATCTCATACCCAGAGCCATGACATGGTTGTGCGTCAGCTGCACTGAGGGCTCCTGGGCCACTTGATGGTGATGGTGCCTCAGCCTGTGCTGTGACTCCAGTGGTTGGCAGTGCCAGCCTAGAAGCAGGACAGGAGGGTGTTGGGCTTCAGAATCATCACTTCTCTATTTAGGCCTGCTGGATGATGGAGATCTGATGTGTTGGGCAGTAGAGCTGAGGAGGGGAAAATGCAGGCTGCTTGGATGCTCTAGACTCTGCTGTGTCTTCCTGCCAGCCCCAGAGCTGAGGAGCGGTGGCTCAGCCTGTCTACAGTGCATCCTGGGGGAAGGGGTAGAAGGGAAGCACCCCAGCAGCTGTTTTTCCTTCCTGGCTCTGCAGCACTTTTCTGTGGAAGGGCAGCTGGAGTTCAGGGCCCTGCTCTTCATCCCGCGCCGGGCCCCTTTTGACCTCTTCGAGAACAAGAAGAAGAAGAATAACATTAAGCTGTATGTGAGGCGTGTCTTCATCATGGACAGCTGTGATGAGCTCATCCCCGAGTACCTAAGTAAGAGCCCCCTTGCCCCAGCCTCTCAGTGTAGAGCTGGGACCTCCACAGCCTGTAGTACCACTCCCAGTACAAAGCAGCTAGATGAGGCACTAGCTGGTGTGGGTGCACAGCAGCTGGTCCAGTCTTAGCACTTTTCCTCTTGTGATGAAGCTTACAGCTCTTAATTTCATTCCTCATTTGCCTTACTCAGACTTCATCCGGGGTGTTGTGGACTCAGAAGACCTGCCTCTGAACATCTCTCGTGAGATGCTGCAGCAGAGCAAGATCCTCAAGGTGATCCGCAAAAATATTGTGAAGAAATGCTTGGAGCTCTTCTCTGAGCTGGCAGAGGACAAAGAGAATTACAAGAAATTTTATGAGGCCTTTTCCAAGAACCTGAAGGTGAGCTGGGCAGACTGAACCCGGAGGATGGAGGGGCCCATGACCCATCTGCCCAAAGAGCAATCTTATCCCTTGGCTGTGTCTTCTCCACATGGGTGTTAGGATAAGAGGGGACCTCGTGAGTGCCTTTGTGGCCAGCTGGCCCCTCTGGCTGCCCTAGGCTGAAATGATCTGGGGGTGGGCAGAGATGGCTGCAACTTGGGGGTGGTAAATTGCATTGCACGTTCCATCCTGGAGGCAGGAGGATGGGACTCACACATCTCTTCTGCCCCCAGCTGGGCATCCATGAGGACTCAACCAACCGAAAGCGCCTTTCAGAGCTGCTGCGTTACCACACATCCCAGTCAGGCGATGAGCAGACTTCCCTTTCAGAATATGTATCCCGTATGAAGGAGACCCAGAAGACCATCTACTACATCACAGGTGAGCCAGAGCTTCTCTGTGACCTAGTGAAGTGGAGGCAGGTCACCTGCGTACTAGCCCTAGCTTAAAGCAAATTTTTTCCAGGTAGGTGGTCCTGCCTTCAGCAGGACTTCCTGGCTGAATTGCAGCCCATCCTTGGGGGATGGGGGAAGACCACTAGCCCCAGAGCCCCAGCCTCAGCCAGTTTTATGCTAGGAGTTCTGAGGACTGGTGCTGTTTGTACTGCTATAACCAAGTCTTCTATCTTGATGACACCTTGTTTCTACCCACAAACACAGGGGAGAGTAAGGAGCAGGTTGCCAACTCAGCCTTTGTGGAGCGTGTGCGGAAGCGTGGCTTTGAGGTGGTGTACATGACGGAGCCTATTGATGAGTACTGTGTGCAGCAGCTCAAGGAGTTTGATGGCAAGACCCTGGTGTCAGTCACCAAAGAGGGGCTGGAGCTGCCTGAGGATGAGGAGGAGAAAAAGAAGATGGAGGAGAGCAAGGCTAAGTTTGAGAACCTCTGCAAACTTATGAAGGAGATCCTAGACAAGAAGGTGGAGAAGGTGAGATGGGCAGGGAGCTCAGCCCTGGGATGGGGTGAGCAGGGCTGGGCCCTCTGCTGCAGGCAAGGGCCCCAGCTCAGTGCATGCCTCTCATATCCCTCATCTCCTGCAGAGGAGCCACTAAAGGAGACTGGAGGTCCCAGCATGCACCATCTTGCTCTAGCAGCCAGGCTGTGGGTGAGGGGCACTGACCTAAATGCGTGCATTGATGGGAGAGGGTAAGTGAGGGGAAATGTGCAGTGGATGCTGAAGGTGCTGGCTGAGCTGTCCAGACTAGTCTGTGCAGCAGTCCTGGAGCTGCTTGGAAGATTGTTGCTTGCTTTGGGGTGTCCCTAGGTGAACCTGGGGCAAAGACTTGGGGTATCTTGTACCGTGACTGGGCCCAGTCCAGGGTGTATGGGACCTTGCTCAGCTAATCCTTCACCACATTGGCAGGTAACCGTCTCAAACCGGTTGGTCTCATCTCCCTGCTGCATTGTCACCAGCACCTATGGTTGGACGGCCAACATGGAACGCATCATGAAGGCTCAAGCATTGCGGGACAACTCTACCATGGGCTATATGATGGCCAAGAAGCACCTGGAGATCAACCCTGACCACCCAGTTGTGGAAACCCTCCGCCAGAAGGCTGATGTTGACAAAAATGACAAAGCTGTTAAAGATCTGGTGGTGCTACTCTTTGAGACTGCGCTGCTGTCCTCTGGTTTCTCCTTGGAAGATCCCCAGACCCACTCTAACCGCATCTACAGGATGATCAAACTGGGGCTTGGTAGGTGTCCATGCAGCTTCTTGGGCCTGGAGCAGTCCTGAAAGCAGGTTAGCTGCTCAGGCTGGTGTGCAACTGTCTTGGGGTGACAGGAGGTCAGTGAGTGAGCCATGCTGGTGTGATATGCAGAACTGTCTGTGTACACAAAGGTGGCTAGAGGCAAGTGGAAACCTGGAACAAGATACTTTGGGAGAGCTCAGGGCTCTGAGTGGACTGTCCTGGCTTCTATAAGGCCAGGAGCCACCACCAGGCTGCTCAGATGACAAGCTGAGGCGCTTTTTCAGAGTGGATGTCAAAAGTCTGTTATGGGAGATGTGGCCCATCTGGTGAAACAGCTTGTGCTTGCACCCAACATCTTTCTCTAAATTGGCTATTGAGCTGATACTGTAAATCGTGAGGTGCTGTGGCTTGGCAAAACCACTGGATGCTAATAGCCCTGTCCCTCAGGCTGTGGGCAGGAGCCAGCCCTTGCTCCAGGAGAGGCTGTACCTCTGGTATCAGGTGTCTTTTGGAGACCTCATCTCTTCCTCTCCTCTGCTCTCCCAGGCATTGATGAAGATGAGGTGACTGCAGAGGAGCCCAGTGCAACTGTCCCTGATGAAGTCCCCCCTCTGGAGGTTGATGGAGATGCATCCCACATGGAAGAGGTAGACTAGAGCAGGAGAAAGCCTCTTCTCTCATCTACCAGGCCTCTGCCCATATCATGTCTGCTTAGAAGGGCGTCTGCTCCCACCAGCTGCTACTGACTCCTTGGTGGTGTCTTTTAAAATTTGGTTGACTGGGGTGGTTTTGGGCAGGGTGCAGGAGGGGGTGAGTCCCTGTTTTTAGGTAGCGAGTGATTAAGGCAGCTTGAAGCCTCTGTTCTGTGTCTTTCTCCTTGTGTAGGAACAATTAATGGGGACTGGAGGTGAGGAGGGGGTCAGGCTTCCCCTCTCCCTGCTGCGGGGTCTCCTGCATTCCCAGTAGGCATCAAACGCTGCCCTTGTTCCTGCTGGGATGGGAGAGCCTTTCCTCTGAGATGCTGTCTCCCTGAACCCCCAGAGTAGGATGATGTATTTCACTTGGCTTAGTTTGTGGTTTATTTTTTTCTATGTTGTTTTGTTCTACTGGAATTAAAATATTGAAGGTGATTTTTGTGGTGGGGTCCCTTGTGTTTCGTGCCTGTAACTACAGAGGACAGGATCTCAACCTGTGCCTGAAAGTATTGGGCTGCTGTCTTTTGCCTGCCCTGACTTTTTTCAGAGCCCTGCTTTGTCATCTCTCCCCCTTCTCTGTCCGGACATGATGGAGTAGGAGACAGGACCTGCTGTGCAGGCGCAGTAATCTCCACCAGAGCACTGTATGCCCTGCCGACTGGGAACAAGCCTTTGCCATCTGCAGGGGTCAGCTGGGCCGGCTGTGCCTGGACCTGAGCCTGCCTAGCTGTTTGTGGAGCTGGGCTAAGCACCCCTGGGGCAGGGGCTGTGTTGGGAGACATCTGCCTGTTCCCCTACAGTGCAGAGCTCTGCAGGTGGAGTGACAGCTCTGGACGGTACTTGAGCTGCCTCTCCTGCTCTTGGGCCAACAGGCTTCCCCTAGACTTCTTTCTTCCCACCTCCAGCCTGCCCTTTGTGGACTTCTACAGCCCTGAGGTGTTGGGCGGTGCACGGCCCTTGCCCAGGCTTTTGCCTGTGTTCCAGATGATGGAGGCATCTGGGACCTCGCCTCCAATTCATCTGCCCATTGCACTGGGCTCACACACCCTGAGTGGCATTTGTCACCCTTGGCCACAATGGCCTCTGGCATTTGTCAGGAAAAAGTGACACCAACATCACATTCTCTTACTGGCTGCTTGCCAGCAACCACAGGCACAAAATGGAGTGGGCTTCAGCCAGTATCCATCTTCAGCAGGGAGGTGGCAGAGCCTGCTGGAGTCCCTCACCACCCACCAAGGCCATGACCTGCCTGTGTGGCAGATGTCTGGGTGCAGGCTGCTCGGGCAGTGCTGGAGCTGAGCTAGCAAGTGTCTTCAGGGTGGTTTTCTTTCCTGGAGACAGGAGGAGAAAAATATTTAAAAGAATTTTTTTTTTCCCTCTAGAGAGGAAGGATTTGCCGAATACTAAGTTAACGTCAGTTCTTTTTACCTTGATGTGTTTTGGGGGGGTTGTTTTTTTTTCCTTCTCCCTATTTTTTTTTTTCTTTAAACTTACATTTAAATTACAGGTGCACTTTTTTTTTTTTACCAAACCAAAAAAGCCTTAGAACCTTCTTTCACTCTGGCAGCAGATGGTAGGGGCAGGAGGGAGGGCTTTGAGGCGGCACAGGCACTTTCATGGGCTTTTGGAGTTAGGCAAGGGGCACAGGTAAAACTGCTGGAGAGCCAAGTGCTCTGAAGCCTGGGCTGTGCTTGGCAGCAGTTCTGTTATCCCTGCTGGCTCAAACTCAGCACTGGGGTAAGCAGCTCCTGGCCTCAGACTCTTCCTCTGTTTCTCCCATAGCTCTCATCCGAGTCTCCCCCTTCTCTAATCTCTGTTAGGCCAAGGTCCTGTCTCTGATCCCAGACCTCACCATGACTAGATGGCATAGGCCTGCAAACAAAGCTTTTCACCAGGCCTCCTGCAGGTACCAGGATCTACTATCTACAACCCAAGCCACATGTGGTTCTGCTGTGGGATGTGTGGAAGCCCTAAAGAATGGGCTTCTCCCAGGCCTTGCTACAATGCTGGTGTCCATGACTGCAACTGCTCAGCAGCCTCTACACCATCTCTGTAGCTGTGCAGACTGTAGCTACCTCCCCTGGGGCTGCCCAAGCTGCAATGCACAGGGAACCTAGGACTGAAACCCCCATTAGGCTATGAGCTCCTCCACCTTCCCACCAGCAGTGGTTCACACCAGACTCTGTTCCCCAGTCATAGGTGCAAGTGTCTTGTGTTAGGCCTTGCTGCTTTGGGTCCAACCCTGGCTGATACCTGCCTGGTCAAAAGCTGAGTGTTTGGAAAGACATTTTTGCTGTCCCAGTGGGGCTAGGAACAGAGGGAGGAGGTGGGAAGTCTCTCCCCTCATTCCAGGTGCATGATAAAAAAAAATCAGAGAATTTGCCCCCAGGGCACCATATGCAGCATATTTTTAATTTAATAAAATAAAATGAGGAAAAAAAAAAAGTTGCCTTTCAAAAGTACCAAAACCTGCTGGCTTGTCAGTCAGGTTGTGCTGAGGAGAAAAGGGTTAGCCAGTAAAATGCAGGCTCCTGGGGAAAACCAGCTTTCACTACTCCCTCCTCTCCTGCCTGGGGAGCAAGTGCCCACTTGCTCCATCCCTTGCTGCCAGGGGAGCAGGAAGGAGGCACCACAAGCAGGCTCTGCCCCATCTCTCAGTCCTCCAGGCACAGTGGGGCTCTGCCCAGGCCCCAGGAAAGCCAGGGCCAACGCCCCCAGTTGGCAGGAAGAAGAGGGGCTATTTGTGCTTCTCTGAATGGCAGCTGCAAAGCCCAGCAACATAGCACTGAGGCACCCCAAGGCAATGCTGGGGCTTCTGGGCAGTGCAGCCTTTGGCCTGTAACAGCAGTGGATGTAACCAAAAAGCAGCCTAGAAAAATTCAGCAAGTCTTGGGAACCGTACCAACCTGCCTCAGTCTCTGCATGAGAATCAGCCTGCGCTGAGGGGAGCAAAGTAAAGTGTCTCAGAGCAGGGGCAAGGAACTGAGAAAACCGAACTGTGAAGTACCAGTTTCATTGCAGAGTACTCTCCCAGAGCAGAGAGGGAGCTAGGGTAGGACAGGCTGCGAGTCCTCCCCTTAGCTTTACCTGTCCTACCTGGAGCACCTCTGGGGTGAGGAGGGGGGGGGCTGAGAACTCCCCCACTTTGGGACAGGCTCATCTTGGGACTCGCCTCACATGGAGGTGTTTGAAAGAGAAAGCTAGTGTTTTGCTTGCCCTTTTCTCAGAAATGGAGGAGGATTAGCCAGAGGCAAGCTGGTGCCAGGGAAAAGAGCTCCCTTATTCATCAGTGACTTTGGAGAGAAGCCACAAGACATAGGTGGGGCAGGAGTACCAGCAGCCCCAAGCTGGTTTGCCCCCAGGCCCGTGCCTTGGCTAGAAGTCTTTTTGACCTATTAAGGCAAATGGAAAGGTTTGGAGCTGTGGCAGCCCAGAGCATTCCCTGGGCTCGTTCCAGCCCCTTCCCCAGGAAAAGCAGGTGGAAATGTGAGTCACTGGTCCAGCCTATCCATACCTCACCCTGCTCCTCAGCAGGTTCTAAGAAATCAAGCAAGTACCCCCGAGTGGAGGCAGGACAGCAGGAACAGCTTAAATGCCATGGCCCCAGCTCCTTAAACCTTTTGTACAGGGGTTTCGCCTGGTGGGAGCTTCTTACTGCGCTTCTTCATGCGGCTGCGAGCATAGACGCGGAGGAAGAGAGCCATGAAGACAACAGCTACGCCCAGCCCACCCACGACAGTGACAGTGTGCCCATAGATGAGGCAGGAGAGCAGGATGGCAAAGGCCTGGCGGAGTGTCATGATGATGGTGAAGACAGCTGCCCCGAACTGGTTGATGGTGTAGAAGATAAAGAGCTGGCCGCAGGCAGAGCACACGGAGAGCAGCACGGCATGGGCGGTGAACTCCGAGTGGCGCGCCATGAACCGTACCGACTCCAGCAAGGCACCCTGCTCCAAGAGCGAGCCCACCGTGAAGAGGCAGGAGAAGACATTGACACCAAACATCATCTGCACAGGAGACATCTTGTAAGTGAAGAGGGCATCCTGCCAGTTTGAGGTGAAGCTGTCGAAGATTATGTAGCCAGCTAGGAGGACTATGCCTGAGAAAGTGGTGACGGTGGACACGTGCCTGTTGGGAGCACTGGAGAGCAAGAACATGCTGACCCCCACAGAGATGAGGGCAGCAGTCAGGTACTCCCAGTACTCATAACTCTTGCGTGACACCAATTTGCCCATCATCATCACTGGGATCACTTTAGAAGCCTTGGCCAGCACTTGGGTTGGGAAGCTGATGTATTTGAGTGCCTCATATTGGCACCAGCTGCTGAGGATATTGGAGAGGGAGGCAAAGGAGTATTTGTACATAGGAGCCCCGTGGCGTGGCTGCTTTGTCAGGGCACAGTACAGACCAGCCACCGTGAAGGCCAGGATGCGGTTCATGAACACTAGGAACTGGGAGTCCGTGAACTTCTCACCAGGGTCTGTTTCAGTGGCACCATATGTTCTTGTCATTACACGCTCTTGGAGGACACCCCACGTGAGGTAGGAAGCCTGCAAAGCAGGAGGAGCACAGGGAGAGTCAGGACACATAAGAGCAACTGCAACCATGAGAAGAATAAACCTCAGGAGATCCTGGCTTGCCCCAGCACTGTCTCATCCTTTGCCCAGCAATACTTCCCTGAGACGTGGGGAGATGGGGCCACCCCAGCTCCACCCGTCTGAGGGTACCCATGGTCCCATGTGGTTACAACCAGGAACATCTCATCTCAAACAAAACCTGCTCAGTTCACAGCTTCTTGAAGGGAAGAGAACCTCACAAAGCAAACATCCTGGCATACAGTGCGTGGTCAGGCTTTAAACTGCCTGTTGAACCAGACTGACAGGATCAGGGAATGTTACAGATGCATGGCTGAGGTTTTGGTGCCAGCTGCCTGCGGCAGGTCCTGGCAGTTCTCCCAGGGGCCTCTGCATTGGTTTTAACTTCCAGCTCCCTAGGCCTACTTCTTCCATCCAAATTATTCTAGTTTCAAACCCAGCAGATGAAATTGTCCTCCAGGGATGATCACTGGCTGTCACCTCCACTACTTCTGCAGCCAGGGTGCCACAGTACCAAGCCCCTCACAGAAGTAACGTAGAGTTCCTCTCACCGCACGTGCCCTCCTGAGAAACTGAGGCACAGAGAGATGGAAGGACTTGCTGGTGACTGCAGCATCTGAATGGGTTGGAATAGTAGGTCAGAGAATGGATGCCTTACGCTGTCTGGGGGAGGGGTGTGGGGTTTTCTAGCACAATGCCCGCATTTCTATTTTTAGTCCTTGCAGACCTAAGAAGCTGTCCTTCCTAATGACGCTCAGGCTGTAGCTGAGACTTAGGGAAACAGACTAAAAATTCTTGTTTACCTGTAGCTGAATTCAGTATTTCTCTCCAGATTTGAATCTAATCCATCAAGGCAGGACCCATCAGCCCCAGAAGGTGACCCAGAGGAGAGCCCGGGAGATAAGAGGACTCAAACTATCGGCTGCTCTGACACAAGGGCCAGTATAAAAGCATCCCAAACAATCTACTTAATCCCAGAATTTTCCCTATCCATGGCTGCAGAGGCCTGCACCAGGAGGTCCCAACCCAGACGACACCAGCTAAACTGACCTACGCAGACCTCAGACATGACACAGCAGCTCTGGTAGACTATCCTGGTTGAGAAGCTGTGCCCCAGCCTTTAACCCTACTCCTATCTAGGACAGCACAGCATCCTTGGTCTTAAGGAACTGACTGCCATAAACCCACTGCCCACCTCTTGCTCACAGAGTGGGATGGCCACATGCACATGGGGCCCCTACCTGTAGACCAGCAGCGCAGAAGAGCAGCTTGAAGACCTGTCGGGCTGTAGAGGATTCTGTGGGCTCTGCTCGAGGTGGCAGGGAGCCATCCTCCTGGTGTACAGACTTCACCTCAGAGCCAAATACGCATGATTTGATGACAGGGAAACAAATGCCTCGACCTGGAGGAGGTAAGAGACCATGGAGACAGAATTAACCACAGCCTGGGCACCACAAAGCACACCAGCTTGACAGGTGAAGCCTCCCCTCCCTTTCCTAGCTTCCATATCTGCTGGTGTGGGGGCCTTGGAGATAATCTCTTTCAGGGTCGCACCCAGACAGCTCTGGGATGCAGTTCTGCGAGCAGCTCAAGCCTGGTCTGACAAACCCTGTCAGTGCTGAACAGGGTTTACTGAGGGGGTACGGAGAGCTGAGAGGGAGGCAGGATGTGGAAGGGAAGCGCCTGCTCTTACCTGTCTCCAGGTAATTCCTACTCTTGAAATACTGGATGAGGAGGAATCCTGGCACCACAATACTCGCATAGCCAGCAGCATTAACAAAGAAACGGAAGAGCCAGAAGTCCCCCCACGAGTCCTGCAGTGCAGGGGAGATCTGTTCACCAGTAGCCATGGTAGGGAGGAAAGCCAGCACGAGAGGAAGGCAAAATCTGCAAAGAGAGGAAAAGGCAGGCAGTGGGATACTGGTACAGAGCTAGTTCCAATCCACGTGCCTGCGCCACCCACCCACCGCCCTACCTGCTCCCCACCAGCAGGCAGCACCCAGATCCCACCCCGGCGACAGCAGCAATGATGGCAGCATGTGGAACAAGAAAAGCCTTCCTGAGTTGAAGAGCACAAGCCAGACATTTATGTTTGTTCCTGTTAAGGGTGTTTGCTCTGGCTTGGGACACATGGACTTAAGAAATTTGGATTTCCAGGACCACAGAGACCATTTGAACACCATTGTAACTATCTGGTTTTCACAACGCCCTTACTACAAATCCAAGGAACACTTCACAACTCACCTTTTTAGGTTAAACTTTAGCACAGCTCCTGGGTAGAAAAAGAAAAGGTCAATGAATGGAAAAAGTGACTCCTACCTAGCAGCTCATGTTTCAAGCCTGTGGCCAGAGCAGCCTTCCTCTGAGAGCAAACAGTTCAGAGCTTCCCCCACTGGTCACACTAGGTGAGCAGAGGAGAGAGAGGAGAGCTGGGGAGAGCTGAGGCTGCCAGCCTCCCCCACCTCCCCATGCAGACCTGGAAGGGAGCGTGCCAAGGCAGTCCCCACAGCTCAGAGGAAATCACCAGGGCTCACCCGCCTGGCAAGACGCAGCCAGAGAGAAAGTCTGGGAAGGAACTTTCCTACCAGCCAGCTGGCTGGGATTTTACCAGGACTATCTGACAAGGTACAGCCGATACTGTTAAGCCATAGACCTAAGATAGTGACCTAGCCACCTTTAAAACTCCCTAAAGGAGTTCTTGCCTTTATTGTCCCCTCCTTCACAGAGGTAAACCTGTGATATTCAGGAGCCATGCAAAAAAACGAGCACCAGGTATGCAACAGAAGGAGCAAGCATGCAAGAACTTCCTACACCTAAGGTGACTGGCATCACACAGCAATCTGTGGCTTCCAGCATCAGGGTAGGAGATTTCCTTGGTCTGTCCTCTACCTCAGTCTCTTCGGTATAAAAAGCCTCCCAATTGCCTTGGGGGCCAGGTGAGGGTGCTGTGGGGCTGACTACATAAACACCAGAAGAAGCTGTAGGCTCCTGTGACAGAAAGAACCAAGGGATGTTAATCCCACCTCCAACCAAAACAACAAAGTCATAGGAATTTAGGCCCTGTGTACCTGGACCAAACATAATATAGCTGTGACCTCTAGCAGCCCTTACACAAAACTTAGATTTATAAACTTACAGTTTTAAAAGCAAGAAAGTCCCCTGCCATTTCATGAAAAAGTCCTCCCCACCAATGTCTTGTCCCCTTGGGAAAGGGCTGAGGGGCTTTCCATATAGTCTGTTGCTGTGGACAGGAACCTGGAGTCCAACAACCTGACCTAAGCCAATGCTGTGTTTCACCCTGAAATCTCCCTCCTGTGACTTAACCGACCCAGAAATACCCAGCCCAGGGAGAAGTGCAAACAGCTGGGGGTGGGTTTCTGTGCCTGCTTGCTATTTCCCCCAGCTCTCCCCCATAGAAAAGGCAGTTTGACACCTCCACCCCTGTCATCTCCCCTGCTTGCAGGGCCATCACCCTAGGCTGTAAGGCTGCTGTGAGATGCAAGAACACGGCTCGTTGCAGGAACCTGTGGCTAAAGCTTCCCATATGCTCCAGGGTTTGCCTGTATTAAGTAACCCTGGTTGATCGCAGCAGCCCTCTTGCTGGGAATAGGGTGCAAAAACGCCATTCGCTTTTGCAGAAGTCGGATATAAACAGCAGGGTGGGTTGCTACACTCTTGGGCCACATCTCAGAGACTGAAAGCTAGCTGTCTCTATTCAGCATGACTGCGCCTGCTGATACCCAGCCAGCCCCCTCAGCGCTGCCACGGGAGCAGAACCAGCTCTGCTCTCCCACAGCGACCATGAAGAGGAGGCTATAGAAGGACAATGGCTCTCTCTATGCCTGTGCTAGCAATTCCCAGGCCCTGAGAGCTGACTCAGTGCAGCAGGCCCTGCCCTCCCCGCCGAGGCTGGGAAGGAACAGGGATGCCAGTGTTACAGGTAGAAAGGGGGGAGGCTGTGCAGGGTGAGCAGGCAGCACAAGGAGGCATGAAAAGAGCCTTAGTCTGGGGCCTGCAGAACAGCGAGGAAGCCAAGACAACAGACTCGGCTACTGTTGCCCCGGCGCATGAGGGGCAGCTCTTAAACACACTGCCCCAGAGCTGGGCTGGGCCACAGCCCCTCTGTCTGTGATGCAGAATTTGGGTCCTGGGCTAGATATCCAGAAAAAAAAAAAAAAAATTCCCTGTCTGCAGCCCTGCTACTCTGGAGTGCATTTCTAGCACCCCGAAGGGCTGAGGTCAAATGCAAGTGTAGAGCTTAGACGTTCAGGGCCCCCCACTAACAGTTCGTCATCTCCCGTCTCTCCCCCGGCTCCTGTGCCTGCCCCGCAGCCGGCCCAAAGCCAGGTCGTAGGAAGAGCCTGCGACTGTCTCCCTAGTGCCAGCCACCGTGTCTGCCTATGGGCTGCTGCTATCAGGGGCTCCCGGGCTCCCGGATCCCCGCCGGCCGGCCGCAGGGTCACGTTCCGTGGCCCCCGCCCTGGGCTGGGCCTGGCGGACCCCGACGGCCCCCGGGCGGGGGAGAGGCGCGCCGGGAGCCCTCTTCGAGCGAGGGAGCTTTTCTGCCCCGAGCCTCCGGGCCCCCGCGGGCCCTGACACGGGGAGAAGCAGTGACCGGCCCGGTGCAGGGAGAGCGGGGCCCTGGGGACGGCCCCCCCGCGCGGCGGCCACGTCCGCAGGGAGCGGGCCGGCAGCGCCGGCCCTCGCCTACCCTTGCGGAGCGGAGGCCGGGTCTACCCTCCGCGCCCAGCCCGGCCTCACTACCCACCTGCGGCCCGGCCCCCGTCTCGGTCCCGGCCGGCTCCCCTCGGCTCCGCTCCCGGCGGCGGCGGAACTCCCGGCCGGCGGGCACGCGGCAGCCCCTCCGGAGCGCCCCCTGGCGCTCCGGAGGGGCAGCGGCTGAGGGGCGGCAGCGGTGCCGGACGGCGCTGAGGCCCAGCGGGCCCCC
>JAAGNO010018018.1:0-32291 GCA_033439905.1 Ceryle rudis
GGAAAGGGGAAAAAAAAAAAAAAAAAAAACAAAAAAAAAAAGGAGGAAAAAAACCCAAACCACACCAAAACACTCCACGAAGACGTACCCCCGATAATGGCGCCTGAGTGGATCAGCACTAAATGTGGTTTGGGGGTGTGCGTGTGTGTTTGCAAAAGCAGGAAAAAAAAAAAAAAATGGAAGGGGGGCTGGCTCAATCGCTGGCTGTCAGCGGCTTCCCCAGGCAGAGGTGGCGGAGCAGTCGCCTCCGAGGTCGCATACCAACAGTGTGCACAAGCTAGAGGCAGAGTGACAGAGTGTGTGAGACGGAGTGGTAGAGGCTGGGAAGCCTCATTCAAAGCACGTTGCTCTTCTGGGGAGGGAGGGCTCGTCTACAATCGTCTCCTTTTCAGCACCTTCTTTTTCTTATTCCTTTTTTTTTTTTTTTTTTTTCCCGGGGAAACAACTTAAAAAAAAGGAGCAACAGACACCTGATCGCCAGCCAGAGAGAGAAAGAGAGGTGGGGAGGGGAAAGGAGAGGCGGGGAGGAGGGAGGCGGGACCAGCAGCTGGAGGGGTGCCGGGAAGCCGGTGTGCCTGGAGCGGCTCAGCCCTGGGCAAAGGGAGGGAGGGCGAAGCCTCTTCGCTGCCCTGCCCCAGCCAGCTGCGGGCACGGCTCTGTCCGGTATGCAGGAAAGTACCCCGGTCTCCCTCCCCTCTAACACGTCCTCCTCCTTCCCTCGCCTCCCTACGGCCGGGAAGGGGTGCAGGGGGGGTGTTGCGGGATTTCGGAGATTTTTGTTGTCGATTTTTAAAAGAATCCGGCAAATTGTGTCTCTTACTATTTTTATATTAATTCATTTTTGCTGCATTAAAACGTGCTTCAGCGCCCCTCAGTGGAAATCCGCTCAAAGTGGCTCCCGGCAGCACCGGCCGAGAATAAACAAGCGCGGTCCCGGGGCCGAGGACGGCCGGACCGGGTTGGGCCGGGGCCGGATCCGGGCGGGGACCACGCCCGGAGATCGCCCGGCACTGTCGCGGCCCCTGCGCCGCCCTGGAGTGGCCTTTGCGCCGAGCCCCGCTCCCTCGGCCCGGAGACCCGTGGCCGCTAATTAACGCTTCCGGAGGAGAAAACGGGCATGTGCTCATATAGGCACCGGGGGGTCGGCAGCGAGTGTCCAGCCGCTGCGAGCACGACCGCATCGGGACAGAGTGACAATTCCTCTTGCTCCAGCATCAAGCTCCCGGGTTTCCATAGCAACAGATGCTTAGGTTTAAAGGAAAGTGGCAGAGGTTCTGTCCTCTCCTCTCCGAAAACCCCCTCCCCTTGGACCTCTAAGTTTACCGGAGGTATTGACCGCACATCCACTTATGGGAAACATACAAAGCATAAAACAGAGGTTGCCCATTTCAGTTGCACGACTTGCTGCTGAAAAGCTCATAAACTTCGTTATACTTTATCAAGTGGATTTGATAGACGGGGATGTTTCTAAACACAGTTCTTACTTAAAGTTTTAGCTGTAAAGGAGGTATTATCCTTGATACATGTAATTTCATCACTCTTGTAAAAACCAAAAACCAAACCACCTCAGTACATCATGTATGCAATACTCTGAAGTGCAACTATCCTCGCCTCCATGATTTCAACAACTGCCTGATCAAAAAATCTCTTTACATCTGAATAGTTTTCATGTGGTGTTTTTTATTTGTGTCTTCAAAGTCAAGGATGAAAAGTCTTAACATTCAGATGAAAAGGGAACCTTATCTCATCAAGGAAGAAAACAAAAACAAACACTTTGCCTCCTTTCTGATGGAACTTGAAAGAAGGCATGAGTTTGATCTTCACATCTGAGATCCCGACATTTAATTAAAAAATGAGATGAGCACACAATGCTCTGAAGCAAAGGTGTAGCTTTTAAGTCATAGCAACATACAGAGGTAACTTTCCAGAAGTCACCTGCACCCCTTATAAATTACATTTTGGACACAAATTGACTACATGCTACCAAAAATCTGGACAGTTAGCTCAGCTAAATTCCATCCTGAACTGCATTAAGAGTGACTTTATGACTATTTGGAATTGGTGACAACTGGCACTGCAAAAAAATAAAGGAACAAGAGAATCAAATTAAAAGAAATAATACATTTTTAACTTTATGGAAAACTAGGACACAAAGGAATAATCAAAGAAAGCCACAAAAAGGCAAGATGAAACCACCAGGCAGTGAAAAAACCCACGAAAGATTAAACGTCTGCATTAAAAAGTCTCAAAGAAAGCACAGAAAAAAAAGAAAACATTCTGCCTCACAGCTCGGTTCAAAACTGAAAGAGCCACTAAGGACCAATTCAGTTCCAATACATTCAGGTTGTGGTTTTAATTCTTAAGAACCACGACTTCGCGTAATCGAGTTTATCTAGTCATGCACGCATGTATTGTGTGTGTGTCTATGCAATTCACGGGAAATTATATTAAAGGAACATAAAATTGCAATGTCAAATATTTTAAAAGCTCCGTGAAAAACAATGAGCCAAATGGTCCTCACCCACCAAAAAATCCTGATCATACAGCTTTGAGTTGTGATTCATTTGCCCTGAAATAAATAATTACAATTATTTAAAGGCCTTACTGATTCCAGCTCTCTACTCCATGACACACCAGGGACAGCAGAAGCAAAGTCATGTCATACCATGGGTATTGTGGTAGGAGAAGGAAGACAGTTTGCACCAGCTGGGAACTCTAAGACACATTCCTGTAGCCCTGCTACAGTGAGAGCGACCTTGTGTAGAAGGGCTGAGCAGGCAGCTGGAGGCAGAAATATCTTGAATAACTGCCTGCAGTAAGATTCACCAGAATCAGTTTGTCGATGCCATTATTGAAAGCAGAAGGATTTTTCTGAGTCATAGAGGACCCAGATGATTTCATTAGGGACTCCAAGAGCACTTCAGTCTGACTGCACAGGTTATCTCAGGATGTAGCTTGTCCCCTACAAGCATGTATTATGGTAGCCTTGTCCACCTCTCAGGGAGAGACACAACTCAGTCTTCCTGAGTCACAGCTCAGTGCTGGAAGTCCTCTACTCTCCACTTGCAATTCCATGGTTAATTTGCGGTTCACTTGTGCATGACTTGGAGCCCAGAGTCCTTTACAAAATGTCCTGGTTAATATGACCAGATACTGTCATACAGTGTGCACACCAACAGAGCACGGAAGACAGGATAGAGACCAAAAAAAAAAAGAAAGAAACACGGGAATCATTAAGAGATGATAGTAAAGTGGCCATAAACAAACACCATATCAGTAACTGGGGTTTCATTGCTGCGAAAGACCTTCTCAGCTGATGGTATGATTTGAGAAAAAAGCAACTTGAATTATGAAATATGTTTAAAGAGGCAAAATATTTCAGAAATACAAAAGTAAGATTCCTGTCTGTAAACACACATCTTAAGAATGTTTAAGAAAGATCCTTTCACTGAATCCTGCAAACAGATCCCAAGATAAAAATCAAGGCATTTCAAAACAGTGTCCTCAAGCATCTCTTAGTTGTATATTTAATTCAGTATCCAAACTTTTGCAAGGAGGTGACATTTCCATCAAAATAAAGCATGCTAGCTTAAGCTATTTTCCCTGCAGCAGCAAAGTAATTATGTTTTACTGACATTTTTAAAGCATACAGATAAAAATGACACTTGGTTTTTCCATGCCATATAAATAAACAGCATCCCCACATTTCGGCACTATTAACGTAACACTATCAAAAGCAGGTCAAACCCAAGCCCTACTACCTTTAAAACTATACATAAAATATTTTTTTGAGGGCAAGCCTGCTCAGAGTAACACTGGCAAAGAAACAATCCAGTGATGTTTCTCTGGGGTTTACTTCTGTCTGTCAGGGAATTCAAGCACTGTTACTCATGTTCCATTCTTATGTTCTAAGCAGTTTATGTTTGCTTAAATGTTGAACTTCTCATCTAAATAACCTAGTTTGTCACAGACAGAGCTAAACATGTTTCTAGTTTCCACGTGGTGATATTTATAAGCAGGTGATTGGTGACTTTTTTTAAACAAAAAATAATTTTTCAATACTTCAAGTACACTTTTTATCATTTACAATATTATATTTTTTCCAATAGACTTCTAAAGGAATTTTAGAATTTCCTGGTTATTTTTTCATATCACTCCAGAAAACCCCAAATTAACATCTGCATTTAAAATGATTGTATTTATTAAAATAATCCCTCCAATTTTTAATAATAGCAACTCTCATAGCACTCCAGAAACAAAGATACACTACTTTAACTCCCATTACTATTGTTAGCCAAGATAAAAACGTCCAACTCATGAACCTCTAATGGCCCCAGGCTTATGCCATCTGTACAGCTGCTGTTTGGTGTCATCTAAAAACCCAACCAAAAACAGAACAGAAATTCTCTTTCCTATGTCAAATGCATCAATTCAGCAGCCCCTGAGGATACCCTTGACCATTCATTTTGATTTAATGTGTGTGCTGGGGCGAACATACCATTGTGTCAAGACAAGTGACACCAGGGCTGCTGAACACTGAGGGGCATTATATACTGTGGAATTAGTTTGCTGATCTGTTCACTTTCTTGTATCATTATTTGTGCTAATAGCATCTCAGAGCAAATTCCATAGATAGGAAGCATTAGGCAGTGAGTGAACCTGGGACAAAGAGAGGCGTATTTCTGTCTCGCATCACACAGATTATTACAAAAAAATAATAATCTTGAAGGCCTTAGTGATTCAAAGTAACTAAACTAAAGCCCTGAACAAACAAACAAGCCAGCTTTCCAGGCTGCACTAAGAGAAGCACTAGAAAAATTAGTTTTCTGTTTGCTACAAAAATAATTAAGTTTTCTGCAAGTGGTTGAATGGAGACTTTTTGTGGGGAAAAGAAAATACTAATACTCAAGTACTGGGACAGTAGGCAAAGATGGCTTTAAAGGATAGAAGATTTGGGGGTAAAAAGAAAGTAGGCTGGAAGAAAGGGTTCTTCAGAGGAAAAGATGGACCCTGAGGGAACAGTGAAGAAAAACAAAAGCACACAGAAGAGTCTTGGACACAGTGATGTACCAGAAGGGTTCAGAAAAAAAGGAGATGAAGTCAAGTGAGGTCAAAGAGGCAGAGAAGAAATGGACCAAAACTGGCAGAGATGGAAAGCACCAACATGCCTGGAGAGCGAGGAGACAGGCTGGAGGGATACAAGGTTAACTGGAGACACACAACAGGAGGATTTTCAAAGCCAGGGAGACCAGCAGCTCTAGAGGGTACTTCTGACACCTGGTTGATAAATGCTTGCTCAGTGGTCAGTAGACAGGTGATTTTAGCCACCAAGAGTCTTGATACACACCTAGGCCTAGTTAAATGAAATCAAGAACATAAAGCTGAGTGTCAGCAAGTCCCAGTAGCATGAGCAGGATTGTTTCCAAAGGAAAGGGGTGAAAGTCCTAACGCTGAGGACATATATAAATAGCCTGTATGAAGTACTGGAAAATGTGCTGTAAGGCATATTCCAGCCAGCTGGCAAAAGGAGAGATCGCATGACCAGGAAGGTCTTTCCCATATGATTTTTTTTAGGATTTTGGAACGGGTGGGGCGTTCAGAAAGACAGAAAAAAAAAAAAAAACCAACAAAAACACAGAAAAGAGCACTCAGGAACAACAGTTGTGCAAGTTTGCTGCTAGAAAAGATAACTACAAAGTCTGAGTAAAAGAAGGTATAGATCCACATACGTTGTACAGCTACGCATCACACTGGGCACCTGGCCTACCACTGTACCCAGTATTGCCCTACATGTAAATAGGAATGAGCACTGAAGACTGTCTTTCTTGTCTCAATTAATATTCTGTCTTGGGAAGCTTTGTCTGAGAGAAGTTAGGCCAAGATCCTAATTCCATGTCTTCATGAGAAGGCAGGAAGTTAAGCATTAAAGTTACAGATAATTACATTTTTCTTTGGATGCCAAAAGCCATTGGCAGCCATGCAAGACTTGGCTAATGTTGCTGAACTGGTCTCCACTATGCACATTCTCCTCTGCTTTGTAACTTGCCAGTATTTGATGCTCAGGTCAGATATGCCATGACAACAAACAGTTTGCCTAATTAATATGTCCTCTCAAGGGAGGGTTTCAATGGAAAAAGAAATATTTTTTTCTTCAGGAAGGCAAAGGAGGCTGTTGCAGGTCTGCCAGAAAAGTAACCACCTTGCAAATGCACTGACACATCAAGTCAGCTACTTCAGGTGGACTCTGTCTTGAGGCACGAGATTATGCTCAGTTCTGTATATGAAAGGGATGCACAGGGCTCCTGCTCCATCTTCGGTACCTGGGCCACACCTTCACTTCTTTAACTGCCCATGTTGAGAGAAGCTGATGCGATTCCTCTGTAATTCAGCACTATAAAACGGGTAGCACACCGAAGCAGCATACCTTGGAAAATTCCTGAATTTCCACTTACCAAAAAGAACTTGTGCATGCAGAATCTTAGAGAAACAGAAGGGATTTAACCAGTCAGCATTTCAAATGCAAGCCACAGATTTCAAAGGGAGCAGACAAGATGAAATACTTTCACTTAAAGATGACTTCTTTATAATACAGAGGGGTTTTTTAAACAGATCTGTGACTCCTTGGACTAGCTGTCACTAAATTGACAGCTTTCTTGTTGCTTGGAAGAGAACTAAAACCTAGATTTATTAAAAGACCCAGGGGATGTAATGACACAATTTTAGGTTTTGGAACCCTGCAGCTGAAGGAAAACCCTAGAGAGAAATATGAATATGCAGAGAAAAAAAAAGTATATATAGAGAGATGGACATCTCAAAAAGGCTAGCTTCCATTAGACTAACAAAATATCCTTCTACTCCCTTATTCTCATTCTGGCCCTGCCAGACATATATTTCTTCCTTCATTTTGGCACAGCTTCAGCACGTTCAAAGACTCTTCCTTTGCAGTCTTTTACTAAGGAAGGAGAAATGACGGAGGTTTTTAAAAACCCCAGCCTGTGAGAGAGCATGTTGGATATTGCCGAGGAATAAATACAGGAATCTTGAAGGCTACAGGTACAATTCAGTCCAGCTCTGTCTCCCATTGGGATAATAGACAGGTGAGGAGCCACTTTGAGATGTCTTCTCAGGGCAGTTTTGAATGTATAGAACTGCCACTGTAGCAAGTTCAGAAAGTCTTCAGGCTGAAAAGTTATCTAATGAGTTCCCATCACCTGGGGTTAAGTGGGCTGTAAGCAGGGAGCTGATGGAACACAGTTCTAGACTAGCTGTCTGAAGTCCATTGAAATCATCTGAAAGTCAATGATTCCTTTTTGGATTTGGCACTAACTTGAGTTGGTAGATGTTTGTGCTACTTCACTATTAGTGCTGGTGCATGCTCCTTCCTGCCCATTTGTCTTCATAAATTGATTAGGAAAAAAGCTTACTAGTTCACTTATAGTTTTCTAAGTACAAATTGCCCCATTCATCCAATTCACCTGTCTTAGTAACATAAAGTCTAAAATGACTGAGGCTCTCAGAAGCTATTTTAAAGGTCTGTTAATGCTTTTGGTCAACTGCCATTACATAACAGCAAACATACAGGATTATAAATGGCTGTCCAAACAGCGTATTCATTTTTCAAGAAGAGGGGGACAGAAGGACGAGAACGGAATACGGACAGGAGATCAATAAATTATGTCCTTACCGATTTAACAGAGTTTTATGAGCACAGTTATTTAGGATCAACAAACAAGCCAACCAAAGAGATTTTAATTTTAAATACCTCTTAGGATGTGCTTTGATTTAACTCATCAACATATGTGCTTCCTTTTAACCTTACCCCACTCTTTCAAAGTATATCAAACAGAGGCACTAAGGTCAGCTTTGCAAAGGTATTTAGCAGTGTGAGGTACTGGAACACACACTGGAATTATCAAAATCGGATCAGTGATGGCATAATCAATATAAGCTGCTGCTTTGGAAAATTCCAGTGGATATTCACACACATCTTGACCTATTCACTGTATGTACCTAAATTTAGAGACATTGGATTTCTAGTTGCTAGTTAAGCCGATGTAGATCTTATTGGTTTGCTAAGTAATATATTTTAAAAATAAATAAATCCAAAGCCTTGTGAAAAAAAAAAAATGCATGTTTCTAGTCCCTCCTGATTTAAGAGGTAGATCTGTAGGTATAGCTATTTGTGTATGCTAGAGAATCATAAAAGCATGTCAAGTGAACCAAACTAAAGAAAATACAAAAACCAACTTTAGGGTTGTTCAATAATTTCACTGCAAAGATAAAAGCAATCCAGGACTCTGCTAAGTGAGAATGAATACAAGCCGCTTCATCACAATCTGAATACGACTGTGACAAAGGCAATCCTGTGAAATGTTGACTGCAACTGATAATTTCAAACCTCTGAAAGAAGTCTGATTTGCTTTTTCCAGAGAAAAATAATCTAATTCTCTGCAAGTTATGCAAGCACACAGCAGTATTCAGATCCTCTTGTTCCTCTCCACAAAGCAGGCAAACAGCAACCAGGCAGCTAAAAATGTCACAACAGGGCTCCAAGAACCAACCTTTGAGTCCATCTCAGTTTCTTCGATGATGACATCAACAAGACTTGAACAACACAACCAGAGCTGAATTTTATAAAAGCACCAACAATTAAAGCAATTGTTGAAAAAATGAAAGCACCATGACTTCAGGCAGTAACAATTTCTGATGAAACGCCACTTGCTACACTAGCTGATGCCTCCCCTCCAGGAACACTATCAGCAATAAGCAGACAGAACAGCAGCACAATTTATCTAGAATTTAAGGTTCTGGATAATCATTAAATTGATTCTCAACACTATATCTTCTATGATTTCATATAAATAACTGCACTAAAACCTTCTTTTTCGTGAGACTGAGCAAAGTTTACTATTTTTCTGTGGGAATTGTTTATTCCAGTCATTTTTCACCAATTTAAATATGTCTTTGCCTATCCAATAATTCAGTAAAACAGAATTCACTTCTGATTCTGGGAATAATAAATTTCCTGAGCGTACCCTTTACTGAGAAAAAGAGTATCCCCATTGAAAGGAACATATCCTTGTATTGGTATTGCTTGGTATTTTTGGAAGTAGATGACACCTCAAAACCAATTAGCATGGCCTAGTTGTGTCATCTGGAAACATACAGGTCCTTCCAAGATAAAGCATATGCGGTACTGACACTTGCAGCACATTATGACAAATGCAGGCAACAACTTGTCAGAGGTAGAAACATTTGCTAGATAACAGAGATGACATAACCAGAAGGTGGGACAGTCACCTGAAACACAGCCAAACTGTGTTTTGGCTGGAACTTCATATGTCACATTGGACTTGGAAGAATTTAAATGACCTGGGATTTTCCTACCAAAGGAATCTGCCTCATCTTGAAACACACAGAGCTTTCTTGGTATTGAAGAACTTGCAAGAATGCATTGCAATGTGGCTCGTATCAGAACTAGCGTGGACAGCAGGACTAGGGAAGTGACTGTCCCCTTGTACTCTGCACTGGTGAGACTGCATCTTTAATACAGTGATCAGTTTTGGGCCCCTGAGTACAAGAAGTACATTGAGGTGCTGCAGCACATCCAAGCCTTATGAGGAACGGCTGAGGGAACTGGGGTTGTTCAGCCTGAAGAAGAGGAGGCACAGGGGAGACCTCATACTCTACAACTACCTGAGAGGAGGATGTAGTAAGGTGGAGATCGCTGTTTTCTCCCAAGTAGCAAGTGATAGGACAACAGAAAATGGCCTCAAGTTGCACCAGGGGAGGTTTAGATTGAACATTAAGAGAAAGTTCTTCACTGAACGGGATTTTTAAGCATTTGGAATAGGCTACCCAGGGAAGTGGTTGCATCACCATCCCTGGAAGTATTTAAAAGACACGTAGATGTGGCACTTAGGAACATGCTTTAATGGTAGAGTTAGCAGTGTTAGATTTACCCTTGGACTCAATGATCTTAAAGGTCTTTTCCAACCTAAATGATTCTATAAAAAGGAAAAAGAACACTTACAAGGGGCTCAAGCCTTTGGAATTTGCTGGTCTCGAGCCCAAAACAGCATTAGTTTCAGAACACTCACTAAGGCCTATTTCTAAATAAATACACTGGCAATGATTTAATCTTTGGCTTGGGTTTGCTTTTTTTTTTCCCCCCACAGAGCTGTAGAGAAGCATGGCTTTATCTATAATGCACTTGTGTGTTGAGTTTATGATCTAGGGCTGAGGGGCTCCCTGTTCTCGAGGCTGACTCTTGACTGGGATTCTCGTGCTGAGCTTCAGCTCCCATCTCCGTCAGACAATTCTCCAGCCAGGCCACCTAGTTTAAGATACAGCAGAGGCTGCATGTCCTGCCACCTTGCGAGCCCCACAAGTGCCCCCAAATGTTTTAAACTAGGTTTGTGGGCCAGCTGCATTGTGGGCTGCCAGCACATCCCAGCTTAGCACTGCAGCCATGGTGGGAGAGGTTTGAGTGCACCTTTCTGCTTATTTTAGGAACAGCCTAAGGCAAGTTTACAAAGTAATCTCTCACTCTCTCTTTTGTGTTACTGATAGTGCCTTTCTTCAGAAAAAAAAAAAAATAGTGCTATGTTCACAGTGTGATTTCTAAGCTGACAGCAGGCCTTTAAGATGAGAGCACAGACATTATATTAAATATGCTCCATCACACATGATTTTTGTCTATTATCTAGTTCATATTAGAAAATAGTTGTCATTTCTTTATCAGATCCCTTTGGAAACTCACTACTGTTGGACCCTGCCCTCTACTGACATGCTTCTCCTGTGAGCACAATGCAGTCTGTTATATACACGACAACCTAGATGGCACACTTTAAAGGAGATGAGTCTTTTACAGAAGGGAAAAACAGAATGTGAGGACAAAGCCTATAATGCTAGTGATTTCTATTTCCTGTGGCAAATAACTGGGAGAGGGGGCAAAATGGGAAAAAAACCAGGTTTTCATAATAATTATTATTTCATTTGTAATAAAATTCTAAATATAATTGATTTGGATCAATACAATTTTAGAAATAAGATTCTGGATCAGCTTCTACCCTTCAGAAATAAAAATGTTTTGTTTATAGTGCTTGTCAAGCCTGTTCTCTGCATTTGATAAAGAAAACATGCTGGACTTGCTAGAAGTTGCAGTGGTAAACAAGCAGCTGTGCCATTCTGCTAACCTGCAGCATTAGCACATACGGCACAAAGCAGTGCTGGTGGCGAGGGACCACTTTCACTCCCGCCAGCCTGTGCTCTCTGCCCAGCACACGCAATTATAAGTGACAAGAGAGTAAGCATTTTGAGATCTGTTTTCACTTAAGGCTCTTAAAGTGGTGACAACATCCATTAAGACTTACAGTAAACTTCTGAAATAAAACTCCGTGTTGGTATTTTACAGATGAGACCAGCAGAGCTAAGTGATTTGCTCATGCAAGTCTGTACTGGGGGCAGAAGAGTGCACAGACCTCATCTTGCAGCCATTTATTCTACGGGGTAACAACTCTCTTTACGGTGAGTACTGGGAAAGCTCAGATGAATTAGAAGGAGGTGGAGCATCAGGACAGATGCCACTTGCTAATTTTGGAAGCAATAGGCCCCAAAACAGGGCAATTCATCTGGCCTGGTACACAGCTGCTTGCTTAAAATAGGCAGCTAACAGTAAAAAAGCCGAACTCAGAGAAATACACCATGAAGATAGCAAAACTTCCTTCGGAAGTCCCCTCTTCTTAAGTCACTACTATAGATCTCACTGTGGGGAGAGGTACGTGCTCAGCAATTGTGTTTCTCATGTCACAGTTCTACATTTGCAGCTGCAGTCCTGAGCAAAACCCTAACGTGCTGTTTTCTTTTTCTGTAATGTTCTCATGTTATTTATTCCAGCTCAACTGACAGAAAAGCCAGAGCAACTGTGGGCACAGAGAAAGCCTTATGCCCTCCATAAAATCATTTAACAATCCAAGGAAAACTTTCCCAAGTCTGCTGTTCAGATTCTGACGTGATTAATTGTATTCAGTAGGAGCTTTACCTGAGTCAGGACTGCAAGGTCTGGCAATATCTGAGCAGGTCAACCCAAAACATTGAAATGATTCCTAACTCTAGAAATAAACATTTGAACAAAACCCCTGTAAATACAGATCAGCATCACCACTTGAGGGTGCTGCAGTAGTTCTTAAATATTAACTCAAAGATGTGCTACCAGGCAGGTACTGTACACAGAGCTACAGAGCAGTGATTCACCTAATTACTGCCATGGAGGCACTCAGAACTTTTAGAGCTAAATTTGCACAAAATACAGCTGAACAGGAGATCATCATCTGAAAGAGATTTAAGTTCCTAAACCTTCCTAGCTAACTAAGGTGATACAGTAGGCTTCTTTTTAAAAAGAGGGGAAAAGGAAAAATTAAGTGGAATAAAAGAGGGACTTCAATTATGCAAGCGCATGCATTTCCCACTTCAAAAAATTCATTACTAGTATAAATTCTCAGCTCTGCACACACATTTTCTTTGACTGTAGTACAAGCGAATGTTTTTCAAGCCATATCAAATTGATTTTGCTATAAACTATTACAGGATTATAGTCCATTTGAATAGTCTTCACTACAGGAAACACACAGAACTAGTCTCTGTGGGAAATATATTGAATAGTCAGTAAAACAAAGCAATACCAAAATACAATATAAAATGTTTAAAAAAGCCACAGCAATGAAAATGGAGAGTCTGAGTCAAACATTACCCAGAATTCTCCTATTTTGTAGAACCTCCCTTTTATCATAAAAATGTTATTTGCTCATGAGGATATAAAAACATGAAAAAAGAATATATGATAATAAAGTTGAAAGAGACTTATGAAATCATTATATATGTGAATGTATAGTGATTGCACACAGAAAGAGCTTCTTTTGGAAAGCATGTCCAGTTCTGGTTCTTTCATCTGACTCTTATCAGATGCTCGTGAGAGCTGGTCAGAAACTATTTGATGATACTCTTGGAAAATGCTGATCCATCAAAGTTAAAACTACTGGTGGAAAAGGTCTTGTTTAAAAGAAAATTCCCAGTTCAAAGACATTTTTGGAGGGGGATTTATTGTTTAAGGTTAGAAGACGAAAACATACCACTTTCCGACTGAAAATAACAAATTTATTTTCAAAAATTGAGTGATTTTGAAATCCTGATAAATAATCATTAAAAAAAAGTCCAAAATGAAAAAATAAATCCTTCAAGTTGACCAAAATTAATTTTATATCTTTACCGTGCCCCAGATAAACATTTCCAAGGTTGATTCAGAGCAATTCAGAGCAGCAAAGTTTTTGAAGCCTTGAAACCAGAGTCCTTCTCAGCTCTAATCTCTTTGCTGGGTGCCCACTAGTAGGTTGAAAGGCTTTCTAAAACTATTGAAAAATGCGATTATTACCTAGACCTTAGTCTTGAAGTCAAAGTACTGCAATCACCTAGAAGAGAAAGACTGCCCCAGTGTAAGGGTGAATGTAATCTATGAACAGGTAAGTACCAGAAATAGTCCTTTGCAATGTGAGGTGGAAGGTCTCGCTCTCCTTTTTATGTCCTCTCCCTTAGGTGACTGTTCAACAACATCCTGCTGCTGAAGTTGATACCACCTATGATCCACAACATGCATTTCCTAGGGCTGTACTCACATAGATAAGGAACTGACCCAATTTTAAAAGAAGATTGATTTAACCTGAAGGAACATGTTTATGCAGTACATATGCACAGCTCAAACAAAAGCTTGCACCTCACTTTCCTAGCAAAAGGTGACAAAGGGAAAGCAAAAAGATGAGGGTGAATGTACCAGGAGAGGTGTACAAGAGCCAGAAATTCATTCTGCACTTCTTTGGCCTTAGCCCTCTAATAGACTGGAGCCATTTGCCCCTTGTATTGAAATACACAGCATCAAAAAAAGAGAGCAAAAGCTCCTGTAGATGCTTTACAGAGACAGGAGTAATCTCTGAGACTACGTAGCAAAACATTGTTTTATTAGGGCATCTGAAATTAGAGCAAATACGTCAATATTCCCTTTCTTTATAAAAAGTGTGTTAGAAATAGGCAGACAATCCTGACATTATGTGAGTTTTTATACAGTCTATTCATTTCTACATTGCATTGTTCAACTAGTTATTTTTAAATTTTCATTACTTTGCAGACAGTGCCCCAATTACTCCACTGAGAATGGTAACCTTTTAAACACCTTTATAAATGCCTTTACACACAATTAACATTACCACAAGACCTACTAACCATCCCTACACCAAGGTCACAAATACCAGATGAACATCTCCAACGAGCAAAATAAAAGATACGTACAATTTTTACAAGTTAGAGAACTGCTGCGCGGACATTCTTTAAAGACAAAAATAGCAGAAGGTAGAATACCATCTTGGCCTCATTTAAAACATGAATTCATCTCACACAGGTGTACGTGGAGCTCCAGCTTGGCCTATACATATGGGAAGAGTCAGCAAACAGGCCACAGCCAAGTGATTTGGCTGTTGGATGCACGGACAGGAACTCCTGATTACTGACTTGGATCTTCACTGGGTGGGAAATAATGCTTCCAGCAACATGATGCATTTACCTCCTATTAACTTCAGTTAGACCAGGATTAAATTTTGGGCAAGCTGCTCTGATTCTAAATTACCCCAGGAATAAAATGCATGCATGATGACCTCCACCTACCCTAGAGGGGACTGTGAAGATTAATGGTAGGAAAGCACTTGGGATGCCAAGGACAGACATTTGTCCTAGTTACGTCTACGTATGAAAAATGATCACTCTCTTGTGCCTTAGAAAATGGTTACATTTACTTTAAGATACATATTCAGCTAAGAGTTTTGAGCTTAAAGACCAGAATAGTTGAAATTATTAACAAGTAACACGTAACAGTGTAACTGTGTTTCACTGGGAAAAGGTCAGCATTAGAGATGTGAGACAACCTTCTACTTTAGAATAACTAATATCACCTTCTCTTCATCAGTCATGGACTTCCATAACTGTGCTTTCTTTCAGTCATCTTATTTAACAAAAAGGATTTATGTTTTGTGGAAAACAGCACTACAGAAAAGGCATATTTATTAAGTCTGCCATTGCAAAATCTTTGTATTACATCCATATTAACAGCACTTGAATTTTTTTCAATAATTTTATTATTTATTGCACACTCCTACCTTGTATTTCATTCAGTTTAATTATACCAATAACATGCCGGGTACCATTTCTAATTTTCCTTCAGTAAATAACTAGTATCATAGCAAATGCCTGCAAGCACTCATTACAAATGTGGAATGCTTGTCACTCACTTTAAACCACTGTGGTTTGCTATGCACAGCTGTTTGTAAAACATTCCAATCTTTGGGCTGAAATATTTCATTCAAAGGAGCGTGTGGTTGCTTTGTGTCAGTGTATACAGGAGAGAATGACAGCTGTGTAAACACTGAATTATGGCAGACTGCAAAACACCCCCAACTTCTCCACAGAAGCATTTCAAAGCATCTGCCCTCCTACAGGCAGGTCTAGAGCTCTGCATTTTGTGAATAGCAGGGTCAGGATCTCTCGTGCTTTTACCTCCGCATAGCATGCAGAGAAAGGGACCAACAAAGTGATTTCATTACTCCTGCTTCACATTCGCCTTTCATGGCTTCACTTGATGAGCAGGAATACGGCTGCTCTTGAGATAATTAGCACTGGCAATTAGTAAGAGACTGTTAATGTTTCACTGAAACAAACAGCAAAAGATAAATAATCCCTCCCTTAAGATCTAAACCAGAACAGTAATTAATAGCTGGAGGGTAGGGGAAGCAAGAAGCTAGAACACGCTCCAGAACTGCAATTTGCTATCCAACTTTTGCAGGAAAATGTGCGTGTTTGTGCATTATATTCTCTACTCAAGCATCTATCCCGTATCAGCAAAGCATCTGAAAGGTTCTCCACTGAGCTCAGTGACAGCAGGACTGCACCTAAAGTTGGAAACGTTCATCCTTAGAAATGGCTGATCCTAATAATGTGATCATATGGTCCAACCCTGTAAGAAATGTTGTTGAGTCTGCATAGAAATCTTTGCAAGACCAGGGCTACAGCTTTATATTATGGTGACAACACTCTGGACAATCACCTCATGAACCAACAAGCACCCTCACCTCTACACTGTGAAAAGCTACAATCTTCCTTTCACTCCTTGCTTTCACTATCTCGATCCTTCTCTTTCCTGGTAAGGATAAAGCTTGACTACTACTTAATATTTAGTAGCTTCTTTTGCTCGTCAGGGGGAGTGAAAAACATTCAAAGTAGAATTAAGACTTAACAATGACCCTGTGTTTTAATTCGGAAAGAATTAAATAAAGAATGCTAGAAAAAGCAGCTGAAACTAACCCATCTTCCCTTTCTTGCTGCCGTGGGTAGTGCCCTACCTTATTTCTCTGCAGAAGACAACTTTCCATGCTCTGTAGGGATTGCCTGCATGCTCCCATGTTCAGATACCAGGGCTTATTTACGTTCTGCTTTGAGACATTTTGGTTTTGAGATTGTATTTGGCTACATCACAGAAACCTGTTGGCTGGTCAAAGAACTCCACACTGATGATGCCGTGTGTAAAGAAAACACTGCCCATCACTGTCTGCTATTTACATATCTCTTGCAGAGCTCTGCCAAGCTTCAGGGCATAGCAAAGGAAGATGCATGTACCTGATCCTTACACAGAGCAATTCTGATTCATCCTGTATCAGTACAAGGACAGAGGAGAGGTAGGCTTCCCCCTTCTACTCTCAGGGACTCTGGGTCTTTAGGCAGCAGATGAGCAGGTTATGTAGCTGAACAGCATGTGACACACCTCCCTCACTTGCCTGTACAGGAAACACCATATGCTCTTGCTTCCAGACTGTCTCTCCACACAGGATGGCCAGAGGGCTCTGCAATACAGGACAGCATAGCACAGGAAGGCAGGAGTAGAGAAGCAGTGTTTCTGTGCCCAGATACTTTCCTGTCTCTAGGATTACTGGTGAGCTGAGGAATTATGGAATGATTCATGTCTATTTCTTAAAATCATCAAACCAAATCAATGAGATGCTTTCTCTCTGAAGCACTGAGCAAAAGGGAGTTCTGGAGGAAAGGGTAATTTATAAAGGAACATAATGGAAATACTGCATGTGCTAGGACAACTTGTTTGTTTAGACTTAAAACGATTAACAGATTTGTCTTTCCACAGGTCTCAGTGCCCTAACATCATTAACCACTCAATAAAATTTCAACAGCTTTAAAGTAATTAGTTTTACAGAAAGTAAGCCAGCCACTTTCACAAATATCACTTGCTTCAGTGCAGAAGAAAGAAAAAAAAAGACCTCTCTCTGCCTTTTGCAACATACTGTAATTCTTTAAATATCGGCTATTTCAGACCCGTGATTAGAAACACACTCCAGAATCCTGGAGAACATTCTGCTAATTGCCTTAGCTTTTAATGGGCATATGGGTCAGGCACGCTTCTGATCATAGCTTGATGATGAAAGCACAATCCTTGTGCTGGGCAAGCTCCAGGCACCACAGATCATAACTGGCATCTTATGCACCACCCATGACCTAAAAATGGCCAGTGGAGGTCCTGGGATGGCCATGCCAAGAAAAATGTTTCCTTCAAAGGAAAATCTGTGCATCTCCATAACTGGCCTGTGACAATGTGATAATAATCTGGCCATAGATGACCAGACATGGACAAGGCAGCTGGAAAGAAAGGTCAGCAGGCATTGTCTGAAGGGGATTAGATGCAATTCCTTCTTTTTAAGGCACAGACAATACCTGCTTCCTCATCCTACCCTCAATATCTATACATTACTGCAGATAGAAATTCAGGCAGATCACCTTCATCCATACCCAGACATGACTGGAGAGAGAAGCTGACTTCCAGAACTCCAGATTTAATTTTGAAAATGCTAGCAAATATCTCGGTGCTTATATATACATATTTTGGGGTGATGCACACACATACATCCAAAACGCACTGGCATGGCAAAGTTTGGAACTTCACACACAAGGCATGCAGGGCTTCCAAGCTCTTGACAGTCTAAAGCTGGAACCCAGGCTTGATCCAAAGTCCATTAAAAATAATGTCAGTCTTTTCACAGTTTCCACACATAAGGCCTCTGTTTAGTGAAAGAAGAACTGAATTCTCCCAAGACTGGCAAATTAACCCCAGACAGGTACTGGGTAGGGGAGTAGATCATTTATGAGTCACTATGTTCATCCCTGGAATTATTTAAGATAAGGAATGAGGTCTCTCGTTTATTTGTAAAGAAAGTGCATCCACAACATACTGTTTAAATGAGCAGTCTTTTGATATTCCAGTAAGCTTTTCTATTTATGCAATGGAACAGTATTTCACTCTCCTCCTGCAGTCTGAATATTACTTGTGTTGCCCTTGTCCATACACCTCTTTCACAACTCTGGCACAAATGAGTACCACAGACACTTCAAAGCACCACCAGTCATTTCACTAGTGTACCACAATGCAGTAAAACATAAGGCATATTGCAACTACAAAATACTTTTTTATCTTTCCAAAACTTGCTTCCTGTTGATGACCCATAAAAGGGAGAAGTTCAGAACAGTCTTTCATTGCTTAGCTCCCCTGCAACTCCGACATTACAAGCTGAGAAATGCTATGAGTCTGAATGAATTGATCATCTGTAATAAACAAATTTATTCCTACTATTTGAAAAGCAAATGTGCCCAGGAAAAGCTAAAACCCTCTACATATGTCAGAAGGGCAGAATAATCCTTAAATTCTGTGGCCTTTTTATATAATACCAATAACCCAAACTTGTATTAAGTGGGCACTGTTCTTTTCCAGCTGGAATTACACTGGTTTCATTATGGCAAAGCAATGCAAAAAAAACTACTGCAGCACAAAAAGGGTTGCATGAAGGCAATTTTTGAAACCACTTACTTTGCCCATTTCCTTAGCACAGATTTCATTCCTATTTCTTACTATTCCTATTTCTTACTTCAAATCAGAGCAGTAACCTTTGCTTTCTTAGATTAGCACAATGACTTAATACAGACATTTTACATCCACCATCACCATGATTAATGGAAATAGATTTGTCCCTACTGCTTAATGTTAAGCAGCTGAGGTCAGGTTACATGCTAATTTAAACTTCAGACAATCCTCTACTGGCATCAATGGGATCATGCATGGAGCAAAATGTTGTTTCAGTTGCATTTCTGTCTGCTGAAGCTTTCCATCATATCTTAACATGTGTCTTTGGTGATGTTCTAACAGGTACCTAGCAATGAGAGTCATTTACAGTAGACAGTATTTTGCACTGCTGCTCACAGATTGCAGTACTTGGATTTGCCAGTCATGTAACAAGCAAAAAAAGACAATAAAAGTAGGAGATAAAAAAAAAAGCCATGTATTTTTGTGGAGCAGCAGAACTAGTGAAGTAAACATTTCTATCAAGACATAGCTAATGGTTAGATTCTTTACTGTCTAATGAGGTATCAGCTCCAACTGAAATTTGTCCTGCAGGTGGGGCATTTCATAACAGCTCTTCATTTATAAGACCTCTAGTGCTTGATAAGACCAAAAATTACACTGCAGTCTCCCTTCAAGAGTGTATAAACTGTGTCATCTCTTACTAGATGACTTATATTTATAGAAAATTGTGGTAACAGACTTTTCCCCTCACATAGCTTTTCCAGAGTTGGTTACAAAATTACTGAAATAGGGAAAGTAAGACAGAAACACCCAAGCATGACTGTGAATGCTTCATCTTCTTTGGAAACTGGGAAAAACTAAACAAAACAAAAGAAAGCATTAGAAAAAGTATACTTACTATCTACAGCTGGGGTCTCCAGGCAATGGAATTAAGCATGCTTAGAATTTACCAGCTGTGATATCACACTCTGGAAGGGTATCCTCCCTTCCACTGACTATAAGGAGCCCAGGTTCCTCCCTAAGGAACCTGAATTGAATGCCTAGAATGAATATCTCTTAAGTTGGCAATTTTGGAGAGAAAAAGCTTGGTGGGTCTAGTGGTTTCCCCCAAAACATTCCCCTCCACGGAGCCAAGGAGTCTCCTCTGAAGTGTGATTGACAAGTTTTAATAGTCTCTCCATATTAGTCTCTGAGCAGCCCCATAAGCACTGCAAGGTGACACTCATTCTGAAGGACTTCTAGGGAAAGAAGCAACTGGATCATTTATGCTGAAGCACAGCTGGTACAAAACCAAGGAGCAAGATTTCAAAGGCACAGAGCTTTTGTGAGACTGTTCTGGCATAGTTATGATACATCCTCTGGGATATCTGACTACTAAGATGTAGTGTGATGTGAATACTGTTTCAGCTGCATTTGGCCAAAACAATTGTTCCTTACATCAGTTCAGTGGGCACAAAACAAACTGCATCAGATGTACAGAAGAGTCATCACCATTCCTGCACCTATCACTACTGGAAGGCCATTTGGGACCACATCTTCAACTTTATTTCTGGTAATGTTCAAATCCAAGCTCAGCTGCAGTCACTGCGGTTCTGCTCTGACATCAGTAGGATAACTGGTAAGCAAGGCCTGCATGCATTTCCTGAAATGTCTCGGCAATCTTGTCAAATAACTGAGCACAACTAGGGACGTATCAAGAGATGCAGAGCTGGAATTAGTGACAGAAAAAAAGGAGGTTTATTATTTATATTCCAGCAGTGTGTAGAAACTCCAACTGTGATCCGAGTCTCAGTGTGCCAGACAACATATAAACATACAGAAGAAGCCAATTTTGGCTCTGAAGAGCTTACAGTCTTCAGAGGCAAGACAGACAGAAGGTGAGAAGAGAAACAGAGAGAAGTAACATACGCACAGCAAAAACAGTTGCAAAGCTAAGAGTAAATCTCTGTCTCTCTCCAAATCCCAAAGCCTCTTTGTCCAGTCTGTCATATTGCCTGCTAATCAAAACAGTTTGACATCTTGAATGCATTTACTTTCCACAGGATCTCTAAGCTAAGCCATGAGGAGCCCCAAGCAGAAAGCAAGCTGAATCACACCTCCAGAAACCAAAATGATCAGTTTATTCTGCACAAATCCACACTAGGTTATTGCTCCTTTGTCCTTTACTTCTCTTTTACCATCTTTTTTTTTTTTTTTCTCCTAAGTAGGTCACCTCGTCTCCTGAAGTATGAAGCCATAAGACTATGAAAGCATAAAGGAGATTTATTCCTCTCTGTGTGCATGATCTTCTCCACTGAAAGAAGTATGGGAATGACTACAAGGTTCATCATCGACTTCCAAGAATAGACAAATGCCTTTGTTATGCTTCTGTGGCATATCTCAAACACAGACAAGATGAAACCTATAGTGAAGACAGAAGTCTTGCCATCAAATTGTCCACTAAAGCATTTGAGCATGGTCCAGAGGTGATAAAAGGTCAGAGACTAATTTCATTTGAGAATTTTAATTTGCTAGACTTAACATAAGGCCATTAATGTTTTCTTTTTAATTCTCCCAGATCTCTCTGTCCTCCTAGATACACATTTATATTAAATATATGACTTAGAAGCATCACAATAGACTGCCCTCTGCTAACCTCTTAAAGGGCTCTCAGTCACAATGATTCTTCACATATGATGCTTAATTACATTTTAAGCTGTTCTTGAGAAAATAAAATCCCCAGCAAGTGAAGCTGACAGAAATTTAAACCCTGCACATGCCTAAATTACAAAGTTTTTGAAGAATAAAATCAATAACTTCCCGTCCACTTCAGTACTCTTATTTTTCAGCTTTTTTTAGCTGATTTCCATTTACACCAATTCCAGAGATCTCGTTTCACACCACCAAAAAAAGTTATTCACAATAGAGGCTTGAAATTTCTCCACATAATGCAAGATAGAAGAAACCCGCAGAGTAAAGCAGGATTGCTTGCATTCAAGCTGCTTGTAGTGAAGGAAAAGTTCGTGGCTATTCTATCAAGAGCCGGATGCTCATGCTGTAATTGCAGGATTATTTATGAAGGTACCAGACAGCACACACATGTTCACATATGCAGATAAACACAGAGTGTTCAACAGACAGGAAGGATCTTGATTCGCAGGTAACCATTTAAACAAATGTACTGTAATACTGACATTTCAATCTTATGGAGAATGCTTCTGACTACAGACTTCTGTAATTCCATATTCCAAACTTCTCTGAACTGAGATTATTTTTGCTGTATAAGAAATAAAATTATGTGGATAAGGAAGATTCTGTAGATAGTTAAAGCAGATAAGAACACATTAAGAACTTTTACCTTTTAAGATGTTCCTAACTCAAATTTTCATTTACATTAAAAGCCCACTAGCTTCCAGAAGGATCAACAATTGTTAGGATACAATATCTTTTCCTAGGACTTATCTACAAGTCCATGGACTCTTACCATCATTAGGAAAATGTTACATTCCTCTGCATCTATGCACTCCCCCACGTGGGTACATTTTTCAACTAAAAGCAGCCCTGCTTTCTGAGCATTCTTCATCAATATTTCCTTACTGCTCCTGACAAAACAGAGAACAAAACATTCAAAGCAAGAAAGCTTTTATGTGTAAATAAATCAATGAAGTTTACAAGATGAATTAGGTATCTAGCTATGCCGAGATCTTATTCCAAAGAAATCAAAAGCAACTATATTAGTGTAGGGTCTGCTGACCTGGAGTTTTCCTTAGACCCACAGGAAATTTTAAGCTCTTAAAAACACTTGTTAATAATGCCCCATGACACAGTTACGCAATTATCTGATCCCTTAGTTTTGCAGTTTACAACCACTAGCAAATGGTTTTCCCACACTCTGAAAACTTTGATGAAAAACAGTATTTACAAAAGAGTAGCTGACAACAACATGCTGATAGCAGAAACTCGGCTCAGGTCCCTATTTCTGGAACACAGCTTTCTTCTTAGGGATAGGAAAAGAGGTTGATCCTGTCTCAGTGTATGTGAGAGCTCCTAATGCCTCTGGTATCTGTCCATTTAGGTCCTTCATGTGTCTAGAGTCTTTGAAGCCACATTATTTGAAGTAACAGATTTCTCACACAATTCAGTTGCTGCAACATGCTCCAGGAAAACTGAGCAGAATCACTGACAAAGAAAAGACACACTGAACATCTACTAAATTCTGAGACTTCATTTCACCTACAAGAGCAGGGTGCTTAATAGTGCTTCATCCATTAGTATTACTGGCCAAGGCTGCTCAATAAAGGCTTTACGATGAGAGCATAACAACCACAGCAGGCATAATTCTTAGTGTTCTTGTGGACAATGACTAAATCAATACGAGTACCAGCCTCAGAGTTTCCAGATAGCAACACGGTAAGTCTTCTTTCTTCATATAACTTCACTAACAGCATACAATAAACCATTCAGCAGGCACAAATTTCCTGCATTCCAATATAGTAGCACAATTTTTCCCTTTTTAGACTGTCCTCTGTTAAGGAAACAGGATAGATAGGCCAGTGTAAAGTACGCTACCTAGGCCTGCATTCACTTCTACAGATTTGCTCCTGCATGGCAAAACTTCTCTTGTGATATTTAGATGAATGCAGAGTTATACAGCTCCAGTGCACCATTTTTTATCTGAATCCTCAGTTATGTCTGAAACGACATAACAACACTGACAGAGAAGGATCTCAAGGCAACAGTGGCAGACTTTCCCTAGAAACCAAGTATGGAGTCCAGAATGAACTCACTGTTTTCTTATCACCTGAGCTGTTGACCATGCTACACTCTCACTGCACAAGCTGAGCTTTCTTTGACGCCTTTAAGCGCCTACAATTTACATAATTATAATTAAGCTCTAGTTACATAGGCTTCCTTTATAAGTAATAACCTCTTCAAGTTAGGGGTCTATTTCAGCATCTGTTTCATACAGAGATGACTTCTTTGCATCCTTGGGAAGTACACACACTAGATCCCCACACATTTCCATAGGAAACTGGGATGACCAGTTCAGAGGTAATGTGTCTACTCTGCATACGTCTACAGTTAATCAGGAATTTCAAATCAATAGTGGGCCATAACACTGTTCTCTCATAAAACTACTGTTAAGCAAAGGGTATTAAAGACTGTTATGTGTGGCTATTTCGGCCATGTGGCCACAGGTGGACAGGGCAGATCTGAGACTGAGTGGCCCTCAATAACCATGTAGCCTGACACCTTACTAGGGACAATTTAGGTAAATAAGGGAGCTTTGCAAGCCTTAGGACACTGTAAAGAGGACAACCTGTGGGTTAAACAAAAGGTGTACTTAGGGTCTAGCCCAAACTGAATCCAGCCAGCACTCCCTGTGCAACACTTGTATGCATATTACATTATTTCCAAATATGCCAAAATCAAAATAAACCAATTACAGTTTCTTAATTGCATGCATAAATATTTTTGTAGTGTATATGTAAATACCATAAAGGCACTGTAAACACATTACATTGTGAGCAACTATTCATTTTAAATGTCTGCAAAACCTCAGACTACCTAGAATGCTTGGCCTCAATTCTGTATCTGACTTGAGAGCACAAATACCTTTGCTTTTCAACTATTAAGTCACTCTTGAAACTGCGATGCACAGACCCATTGACTTGAGGGTGGTGGAAAATGCAAGGATCCTTAAAGAAGACCTGTGACTTTACCTACGTGTGAAATCACTCACCCACGAGTGTAAAAGGAAAACCAAACAGAGCTGGCTTCAGCCACAGAGGTGATGGAGAGGATAGCACAATACCACAGTCAACTTCTTCCACGGGAGAAGCACTCTTTTCTATTTTAATCCTCTTTCATAGTGGATTAAGCTAATATGGAAAAAGCCATGAAGAACAGTGTCTGGAAACCTATCCTAAAACTGCTCCATGCCTAGGCAAGCATCAGTGTACTTAAACTTCCACTGGCAGCCCACTGAAAAACCACTGTTTGGCAGTGTCTGCTAAACTCAGTATCAAGAGCATGGAGAAGCCAAGATTAAATCTATGGCGATATTCAGATGTCAAGTCTCTCTCCTGTCAGATGTGGATATGTCCCCATGCACCACAGCGTGATGAAAGAAAAGAACCATGAAGCCAGGCTGCTGTTGGAGAGCACATATCCTAGGGGGTCACAGCACAGGGAAGAAGCCATGTGTACTTCAGGGACTTGGAAGTGTGAGGTGGAAGTCAAATGCATGATCTTACACTTTGTGTGAGACTTGTCAGGCCTGCTTACAGCCTTCCAAAAACACTCGGAAAGAAATACTCAGCCAGCTGTTTTGTATTTCAGTTGTATTTCCCAGAGGCGGAAAAGAGTCTGCCCACAGACTGCATTCATATTCTCCTCGTGTAAATTTTATTTTTCAGCACAGTTTTGATGGGTTTAATTTCACCTTGATTTCTTTGGAGGGTAAAAACATTAAAGAAAAAAATATATATTTCTACTGCTTTGCCTTCAGCCTGAGAATGACAGCAACATTCTCTCTGTGAAGAAACTGGTAATGCCGCAGTGATTTTTATCACTACCACTTGTATTTCCTGGATATTAATAGATGTTTGGAAAATGCTGTAGTATCTCATTATTTATAAGATATAACTGGGTATAATTCTGCAAGGAGATGAATACCTCTATATCAGGAGCTGAGCAGACTGCTTGTCTTACTCTGCAGTTTACATTAATGGAGCACTAAGGTTTAGCTTGGAAAGGTGATGTTAACATCACAGACCAGACAGATCTACAGTTGTTATGCAATCACCATCTACTTTGTCATGGACAAGGGTAGAGCTGTGCTCCTCCTACCCACTACAAAGTCAAGAAATGTGAGAGCATCACCTGTAACATGTATGTCTCCAGCTCACGGGTGTGTCTTATTTTGGAATATGCTGACCAACACACTATTATATTAATCAATACAACTGTAGCAGAATTCAGACAGGTTTTTAAAAATAAAATGCACTAAGGCCAAGAAACTACAGTTCACTGAGAAAAATGAAGTACACAAAAATAGGTTGGGGAACTTTCAGAGAGATGGAAGTTCTAAGGGAAAGGATCCTGTAATAAAATAAATTTTAAACGTGGCATTAATATTATGCTTTTGGGAAGTGGAAATACTATGCTGGGACCACTGAAGGAGAGAAAAGCTTTTAACACACTTCCAGTAAGATTTTGATTTGACTCAGCTTTTGGGGTTCTGTGCCCATTTTGAGACACAAAATGTAGATCAGTTTGGAAAGTGCATGCAGAAATGCAAGGAGAAACACACAGAAAGAAAAGTAACTGTTTAACTGAGAAGGGTAAAAAAACCCACAAACAACTTTTTAACAGTCATTAACAAACGAAATGGCAAAAATTGCCCTGTGGTGGACAGAGCAGATAGTACAAGTTAGGAAAGTAAGAGAGGGAAAATCTATCTAAGGATGCTGTAGGAACCACCCAGGAAGACTGTGAAACCTACCCCATTATAATTTTCAGACAGTTAAAACAGACACATCCCAAGAGTGACTAAGGCAAAGCTGGTCTTGGCTTGCAGCTGGGCAATGAATGAAGAAAAACATAATGTTCCCTTTTAACCATGAATTAATTTTATTGGTTTTGATGGGGGTGAGCTTTGTTTCTCATTGGGTTTTGTTTGTTTTTCCTGTGGATGAACAAAATAGAATGCCCAGTCTGGCTTTCAGGTCCTCATGTGAGATTGCAGGGCTTAAGCATACTATTTCCACACATCATACAACCTATGGATGTGATCTATCTGGACTTCGGTAAGATCTTTGACGTGGTCCCCCACAACATCCTACTCACCAAGTTGGAGAGATAGGGATTTAATGGGTGGACCGTACAGTGGATAAGGAATTGGCTGGATGGTCACATCTAGAGGGTAGTGGTCAATGGCTCAAAGTCCAGATGGAGAGCAGTGAAAAGTGGTGTCTCTCAGGGGTCCATAGTGGGACCTGTACTGTTTAACATTTTAATCAATGACATAGACAGCAAGATCAAGTGCACCATCAGCAAGTTTGCAGATGATACCAAGCTGAGTGGTGCTGTTGATATGCCAGAGGGACAGGATGTCATCCAGAGGGACCTGGACATGCTAGAGAGGTGGGCCCAGGTGAACCCTCATGAAGTTCAACAAGACAAAGTGCAGGATCCTACACCTGGGCCAGAACAATCCTCACTATCAATACAGTCTGTGGGATGAGGTGATAGAAAGCAGCCCTGCAGAAAAGGACTCAGGGGTGCTGGCAGACAGGAAGCTGGACATAAGCAGACAGTGCACACTTGCAGCCCAGAAGGCCAATCACATCCTGGGATGTATCAAAAGAAGTGTGACCAGCAGATCAAGAGAGGTGATTCTGCCACTTTATTATGCTCTGGTGAGACTTTACCCCATGGAGTACTGCATTCAGTTCTGGAGCCCTCAACACAGGGGGTATGTGGACCTGATGGAGCAGGTCCAGCAGAGGGCCACGAAAATGATCAGAGGGATGGAACACTCCTACAAGACAGGCTGAGAAAGCTGGAGTTGTTCAGCCTGGAAAAGAGAAGGCTCCAGGGAGACCTAATAGCAACCTTCCAGTTCCCAAAGGGGGCACACAAGAAAGTGGGAAAGGGCCTGTTTACAAAGGCCTGTAGTGAAAGGACAAAGGGCAATGGTTTTAAAGTAGAGAAGAGTAGATTTAGATCAGATGTTAGAAACAAGTTCTTTGCTACAAGAGTGGTGGAGCACTAGAACAGGTTGCCCAGGGAGGTGGTTGAGGCCCCATCCCTGGAGATATTCAGGGTGAGGCTCAACGAGGCTCTGAGTAACCTGCTCTAGCTGAGGATGTCCCTGCTCACTGCAGAGGGGTTGGACTAGATGACCTTTAGAGGTCCCTTCTGGCCCAAACCATTCTATGATTCTATACCAAAAAAATCTTTCCATTATGTGGAAGCTGCGCACGTTTGGAATGATACAATTCTTCAAATAACCTTCAGGGCTTTCAAACCATCGTGTGTCAGAGTAGGTATTTTTAAGATGATTTTCATTATACTACACTTCTCTCACTTGATGATACTCTGATTCTATTCTCACTTTAGCAGGCATCACTCCTGCTGATTTCAATAGCATTATTCCTCCTGTTTTTACACTACACTGAGAGTAGACCCAGCCCTCAACTAGTAAAATGGATTTGGGATTACAAGATCTTAATGTTCTGGGGTTGTTGGGTTTTTTTTGCAATTTATTACTGTCCTCCAGGTTCCATTTATGCCTATAAATTGTCCCTTTGATGGCAGTGGCATGAATGTATTTGCTTAAGACATCGCTTGCTTCCGTAAGCACAGAAAGACAGATGAACCCCTGCAGAACCCTGCAGCTGGGGCTAGATTGATCTGTAACTCAATCCAGCAGTTCTTAAATACAGGTAACATGAAAAGCTCTTCAGTAAGCTGCTGAATGCAGCAGTCTGTTTAAAAACAATGGAAGTGACTGAGTACATCCATCTCATTGTAAGAAAATGTTCACAGAATAAGACAAGCTTCCTCAAAAGGCTGGGTTTGAGTTAGTTGCTGTGATTGTGTCCCCTGGTGAGTTGCATTTCTGAGTTCATGAATGCAGTAGCACGAAGTAAGGAACACTGAGCATCTGGGTCTCTTTTTAGACCAGTTCACCTCTAGAAAAATGTCTTAATGACCTTCAGTATTGTACACATGGGTCAGATCTAAGGAAATGCTCACAGAAGAATTTCCCCAACAGTAAGTGTAACAACCTACAAGTTAAACTAAACTGAAAGTACTCTGAAACTACAAAGTATTCTAAAATAACATTCAACATTGAAATACTAGAGATTCCCAGCAGCGCTGCATCATTGCTCAAGTGGGCATCTTCCACACACAAATTTTATTTTTGCAGACATGAAGCTTCTCCACCTTCAGAATCTTAAACCAGAACTTCTAAGATGTGAACAGAAAACTCACTAATAAGAACTTGCTTCTGTATATCTTGAAGAACTCTCTGAAGAAGACTACACCTAAAAGAGGGGCATACCTGTCCACTAACCAAGAACACTGGACTGCCAAAGATAGCATTTTTGAGATTATCCTTCCTGAACCACCTCCAAGAGTAAACCAAGAAGGTACTCCACCTCTAAAGGTTCTATGTAACTCACAGTAGATAACTTCTAGTTTGTTTTTCTCCAAACAGTTGTCTTTTAAAGAATCAAAAGTGTAAAGCGTCTAATTCTCAGTTAAGTAAAAGCTAGTTTAGCTCCCCTTCCAAAATACTGTTTTAAGATAACTGGCACTGGCAAACTCTATGTTTTTAGGGAGCCAAGTTATATGTTATGACCCCTTTTTGGTTGCTAGATTCTTTCATGAAGGTTAAACCAGAGGAAATCCACAGTGTTGATAATCATCAAGATGATCTTTCTTTGTGAGTATAAGTAGATAAAGCAGAAGTGGTTTTTAGGTGTAAAAGAGTTTCATTACTTTCGGGCAAAGGAATTCTGCCTGCCTAACCACACCTCTAATGCCTTTCTCATAAGAAAAGCAATTATGGTGACCTTTAGAAAGGAGAATTTCTGATTTCTGCACACAATATAAGCAGAAGAACCTGGAATCCTAGATAAGAAATAAAAAGGAAGTGCCTAACATGGAGGTAAGCCTATAAACCCCAGCATTTGGAAACCAATCTCAGTGCCAGAGCTGAGGTTAACTGAGGACACTATGAACACTTCTGTGGAACATCAATCAAGATAAGCACTCCAAAGGAAATGCTTCACCTCTCCTCCCTATAAAAGAGCTCCTGCTGTTCCTCACATAGTGCTCCATTGATGGGAAGCCATTTCAAGAGAGAACTGTTCCCCTGATTGTGCAGACTGTCAACAGCTGAGAATCTCTAATCAGCTAGACACAGAAGCAATCTTGAGCATTGTCCTGTCTCAAATCTATGATAATTCTCCAGGTCAGGGGGCAAATCCTCTGGCAATTAGCAGAATAAATTAGTTTGTTAATCACCTTGGAGGAACAAGTACCTAATTAATGGGGAGGTGTTGTGCATGCATGACTAAAGATATTCACGAAATCACACATAGCTAGACCGACCTGGTTTTGAATGACAGATCCTACCCAAAACAGCCTGGAGCAAGAAGTGCTGTTGACAAATGGTAGTTGAGCAAAGCTGTTTGGGTATGCAAGAACTGTATGTTGCCTTAAGCAGTATAAATGATCTGTGTATATAGCAAAACTACATCTATGAAATTTCCAAGTTAGAGTTGCAAGAAGCTATTCAGAAAAAAATGTAAAAAAAACCAGGTTTGGTGGCATTAATAAGAAGTTCATAACCCTTCACTGCATGGAAAATAGGGAAAAACCGCACAGAACTGAAATTGGGAGAGCAAAGCCACGGAGAAATTAATGGACAAAATAAAGTTACCCAGTGGCTACACCTGAGAAGTAGACTTTCCCTTAATATCACTGCATGCTTTGCTTTAGGTAGGCACCATTTATTAGCACTAATAAAATTGTGTCCTGAATGCTGGGATGCACAAGACTTTCCAAACAGCAAACCTGAGTTTGCTCCTACTTTAAGATGAAAGATTACAATTCATCCAGCTTTTTAATTGGATCTTGCTCTCACACAACCTTTAGTAATTATGATGCCATCCAGAAGGACTTTGACAGGCTTGAGGAGCAGGCCTGGGCAAACCTCATGAAGTTCAACAAGGCAAAGTGCAAGGTCCCACTCCTGGGTTGGGGCAATTCCCAATATAAATACAGGCTGGAGAATGAAAGGATTGAGAACAGCCCTGTAAAGAAGGACCTGGGGACACATGTGGATGAAAAATTGGACATGAGACAGCAATTTGCATTTGCAGCCCAGAAAGCCAACTGCATCCTGGACTGCGTTACAAGAAGTGTGTCCAGCAGGCCAAGGGAAGTGATTCTTCCTCTCTACTCTGTTCTTGTGAGGCCCCTCCTGGAGCACTGTGTTAGCTCTGGGGTCCTCAGTACAAGAAAGACATGGAACTGTTAGAGCACGGCCACAGAAATGATCCAAGGGTTGGAACACCTCTCTGAAAACAGGACGAAAGAGTTGGGGTTGTTCAGCCTGGAGAAGAGGAGGCTCCAAGGAGACCTTTTCAAGGCTTTTCAGTACTTAAAGAGGGCCTGTAAGAAAGATGGAGATGGTCTTTTTAGCAGGACCTGATGCAACAGGACAAGGAATAATGGTTTTAAACTGAAAGAATGTAGGTTTAGATAAGACAGAAGGATGAATTTTTTTACAGTGAAGGTGACGAGACACCGGAACAGGTTGCCCAGAGAAGTTGTAGGTCCCCCATCACTGGAATCGTTTGAGACCAGGCTGGATTGGACTTTGAGCAACCTGGTCTAGTGGAAGATGTCCCTGCCCATGGAAGGGGGTTTGGACGAGGTGATCTTCAAAGGTTCCTGCCAACCAAATCATTCTCTGATTCTATGAACATTCTGTGCTTCCTATGCAAGCCTTATTGCATTCAGTTCTGGACAAGCATTTGTCTATGAGATCCACATAAAGACAGAGTAATTCTAGGCAGACTCTGTGAAGCAAAGCACTTACCCAAAGAAACTACAGGCTATCACACAAGAAGGATGTCTATTGTTAGCCCATAGACTAAACTATAGCAGGTGCTCTATCACCAGTGTCCCCTCCCCAGACAAGAAGGGGAATCCAGAAAAGGAGAGGAGACTCACAGGTTGAAATGAAAAAGGATTTAATGGAACAGCCAAACTAATACCAGTGCCAGCGTAAACAAAGTTATAGTCAGCCCAGCAAATATACAGTGGTCCCAACCAACAGGATGGTAGTCCTCAGGAGCAGGAAGCCAGCTCGGGTCAGCTGCCCTGGCTGACTCCAAACTGCTAACAGCCTGCAGACCATGGCTGGCCTAGGATTCTGTCCCAGCAAAACCAGGATGAGGATTACATGCACTGTCTCTTACCAAGAGCTTTTCAGAGACCCCTTCTTTGAAGTGCCTCAATTACAAAAGCCAGGGTTTCCACCTGTTTTACTTTCCACCTCTCTATCAAGACTGTTCTTTCCATCATTTCCAAATTACTGATTTAAAGATTCCTAAATGAGGAACCTCAGTCCAGACCTCAGGCTCTTGGTTAAAGTTTTATCCAATTAGGACTTTGATAAAATTTCAAGATCTTTATCTGTATTGTTTATCTGTCTTAGAGTTCTCTAGGGTTATCAGCTTGACTTCCTGAAGGAGGTCAAAACAACTCCAGTACAGCAATCAAACCGGTTCAACTCATGCAAAAATAAAAAAATAATAATAATAATTAA
>JAAGNO010018018.1:34536-46593 GCA_033439905.1 Ceryle rudis
ATAGGGGCGAGAGAAAACATGAATGGACTTCTACCCCTCCAAAATTTATGGAGGAGTTCTGGGATGTGTATATTTATGTTTTTTTTTTTTTTTTTTTTTTTTTTTTTTCTTCATTGACAGACTATAGAGCACAGGTTTTTGACCCTATCTGACAGACATATCAGTTCTAAGGCCACATGAGAACCAGACGAGGAATATTTTGTTAAAATTGTAGTTCTTCTGAGCAATAGGAATTGGTATGATGGATACAGCCAACAAAAGGAAACAGACGCACTGTTACTGCATTTTGAACTCAGGTATTGTGTCAGAAAATAGTTGAGAATTTCCTAAAATAAGTCTCAGAGCATCATGTATAGCACTAGACTCCTGCAATGGAAAGTTTGACAAGTCCCTTCAAACATGACCAAGTTTAAGTGAAAGGAAGTGAAGGGTTAGGCAGTTTGGGTTTTCCAGCCTTATGCATCCACTAAGACTATTTTTCATCTGCATATATACATATATACGTATAGCCCTGAGAAAAGCTTGAGCTGAGCTACATATTACAAAATTTAAGATTACTGTATCCTGCTAATATTTCTCTTAACATATTTTCTGAAGTCATACTGCCATCTTTTAAAAAGGCTGTGAAACAGGGAAGGCAACTTAAAGCCTAAAGCCAGGAATATAATCCAATCAAGACACATCATAAAAGTGTTAATTAAGAAACCTTAGGAAGGACAGGGGAAAGGATATTATTTAATACTGTCAATGTACCTGTGACATCCTAGTGCCAAATCACAAGTAACAAAGAAAGTGAGGTCTTGTAAAGGGATAACTGATCAAGTCTCCAGGGCACAGCAGGTAATTATCTGACTAATTTGCAATAGATAAGGAAAAATCCCTGTAGCTAAGTATAATGTTAGGGACAATTTTTTTCTGGTATCTCTTGCTTTTTTATTTCTTTATTACACATTTGTTGTTTTTTTGGTGGGTTTGTTTGTTTGTTTGTTTTTTAATTATTCATAGAATCATAGAATGGTAGGGGTTGGAAGGGACCTCTGGAGATCATTGAGTCCAACCACACTGCCAGAGTAGGATCACCCAGGGCAGGCCACACAAGAACCTGTCCAGGTGGGTTTTGCAAGTCTCTTGAGGAGACTCCACAACCTCTCTGGGAAGCCTGTTCCAGTGCTCTGTCACCCAAATTAAATCTCGTCTAGTGATAAATTAGATTCTCAACAGCCATATGTCTACTACATGGATCTGTTGTTCAAGTACAGACCAGCAGAATTAAGACAGGGTTTATCATGCACTCAACTACCCAGTTTCAAACGCCTACTCAATTTGTCAGGCTAAAGAGAGGCATCTCTCTTAGCATACAGTAAACTCTGCTACTTTGACAAGCAGTGTCAAGCCAGGATATTTCTATCATTCTTGGTTCCTATTTAAAAAAAAAAAAAAGTTTAGCAAGAGGCCTGACACAAACTAGTACAATCAGGTGAAATTCTTTGTGAAAGTCAAATATGGAGTAGATCTCAAAGCCCTAAGAAAATAACTGTTTATCCTCTGTAGGCATTCTTCACATGCTCTGTGGTCAATCTCCCAGAAGAAAAACAGTAAGTGAAGCCTTACCAATTTCTGAAATGTGAAGGCAATACTGACAACATGAGCAGAGGGGTTAGGGAGTGCTCAGGGGTCTACTTGCCATTGGCACCCATAGCAAGCTATAAACGTCTTCTACATAACTTATTTTATGAAAAGTATGAACTAGATTAATAAAAAAAAATACTGGTACAAAAGATAGGTATGGCAGCATGCAGTATAATAGCAGGCCTCATCTGGAAAGGTGTGCCCAGCATAACTCCTCCATTACCAAGACACCAGTGAGACCACTTCTGTTCATTTCTGCAAGATGCTCTGAAAGAGCACAAAGCATAAGAGAGTTTTAAAAACATCACAGGGGTTAAATAGACTCGAATCAAGTTCTCCATAGTCTGAAGCGGATCAGAATGTTATCAGTCATACTTCAAACATTTCTATCTCATCAATGATGCATAACACTAAAAGCTGTTTGGCTGCACTCACTTTGAGGAGAAATAAAGTATTTAAAACAAAAACATAATAAACTATTTACTAAGTCAGTCATCACTAAAAGATGCACAAGCACACACTATACAGCAGTCACATTTAGACCAATGTGTTGTAATAGAAATGTCTTTAATCTGACATGATTTGTTAGCAGGAATGTGGTTTTTTTCTACAGCGTTTTCACAAACAGAATTTCGAGAAGCATTTGCAGCTCTTTACTCTGTTTAAGTGGGTTTTGATGTCTGAAATTACATACAATGCAACTTCTGCACTACTTGGGCCTTGGCAGTTAACTAAAACTAAAATTGATCCTCAGTCCTGTACTGAGCTGAATATTGGAACAAACACCACATCTCACTAACACAAGCAGACAGCCAGGCACTCCACCCATTATCAAGTACTTTTGAAATACTATTTCATATGACATGAGCAGCTTTTAAATTGAGCTGCAGTTGAGAATGTATTTTACGAGGTTAAAGTTGAACATCAATTGGCATCTGACAACCAGGGAAACACAGAAGAAAAACCACACATACTAAAGATGGTCCTGACACACAAGTATATCCCTCAATATCTTCAGCAACTCCATAAGGCTCACTCCTGGACAAAAGGACCTATTTCACTGTATGGATTTTCCCCTACATGTGGCTAAACTAGCTGAGAAGGACATCACTGTACATACTCCTAAGCACCTGGACTGGGACTTCGTACAGTGTGTGCACACTGCCAGAGTCACAGTTCTGGTTTGAGAATGGGGTTCACAGGTACTACTAAATCTGAATTAGTATCTTTTTAAACTGGGTGAACGTTTCCTTGCAAATAAGGAAAAGTGTAGATAAACTATCACTTTCTGCCTAACTGCTTTTTAAAATGCTGATAATGCTGTGCTACATGTCTAGTACAGTATGTAATAACCTGGAATTAATTAGAAGGCATTTGAAGATCTATTATCCTTCTGATAGCACCTTGTGCTCTTTTTTGGCACCTGCTGCAGTTAAATTTTAGAACTCGACTGAAGATTTATTATGTTTCTATAAAATGTGGTTTTTTATATGGGGATTTTCATACTGCTGAAAAAATAATAAGTGTTTCTTTTCTTTTGTGTGTGCATGCCTGTATATTCTTTATACTTTACTCTCTCCAATTTATTAAGTTATTATTATTCATTATATTTCCAGGTAGTACCCAGAGGCATCACTGAATACATGATAAAAACATAGACCAAAAAGTCAGCATTGCAAGTTTTGAACAGGTATATATTAATTTCAGTGACACACTTCCTCAAATACTTCAAGGAGCCTAAAAATAATGAGTGCTGAAAATTATTTACTCTCAGTGCTTTCATTTGCCATTTGCTTTTCAAATGACTAAGATTTCTATTTGCAAGTTCCTTCATAAGCATCACGGACGGGGACAGAAACTGCCTTTCAAAGTACTGTAACTGAATATTAGATTTTCCAGTAAACACATGACTGCAAGACTGTGGCTGTAAGATGCGAGAGAAAGTTCACTAAAAAAATGTTGAGCAACACTAACATAAAAACGGGTAATACCAAGGCTATTACTGCCTTAACATCAGATCACAAGAGCCAAATATAACAGATAGGAGAGGAACATAGGGTAATAATAAGACAACCATAGGATAAACAGGAAATACATTTGCATTGGAATAAATATTAATTTCTTCTCAATCCAGAATGTGTATGTGTATGCATAAACCACGTAAGTAGCTCAGTCCAGTGGTTTTGCAATGTTGTCAATAGGTCACATCATCAACAAGAATGTCACGGTTTAGGGTCAGGGCCCTCTGCTAGACCTGTAACAGATGCTCTCTGTTAACCCCTCTCCCTCCCCAAAGGAGAAGTGAAAGGGAATAAGGGAGAGACACTCAGCGATTAGAAAAGGAAACTAGAAGAGCTTTAAAGAAAATTAAAATATTAATAATAATAAAAATGGAATATATACAAGTATATACAAAAACGGTATTGAACCCAACCCACCCGATGACAATTACATCAGCACTGATGCTGTGGAGCAGGCACTGGGAAAGACCCAGACTGGGCCAAGCAGCAGATGAGAACTGTGTTCAGGAACTGGATTCATGAGCACACAGATTGGGATCAAAAGCAGAATGGACAGAGACCTCCTCGGATGCTGTCCAGAGAAGAAGAGAGAAGAAGCAGCCACAGAAAGACCCAAACCGAGCAAGACCCTTGTGATCTCTCAGCTTTATACCAAGTATCACACATCTGGGATGGAATCCTTCATTGATCAGTTTAAGGTCACCTCTCCTGGCCGCTTCTCCCTCCAGGTGCTGCGTTTACTTTCTGCACCCCCCAAAGTGGTGCACAAGATCCAGCAGTGGCCTTGGTCTGCACACCAATGCTTGGTAGTAACTCTAACCATGGGGTGTTGTCACTGCCAGGAGCAGACACTGTCTGTGCAAACAGGCTGTTAACTTCAGACAGTGCAGTTACAAGAACTGAGCTGAAAAGTAAAATCACTGAACAGAATCAGTTCTGTTATCACTCAAACCAGGACAAAAGGCAATAACACCACAAACCATCTTTCACCTTCCAATAAATTTAATTAAAGTCAGATGTTTGCTGGAAGGCAAGCCACATCAGTCTGCCCAAACCCACAGGGCAGCACACATGCAGTAATGTAGCATCCAGTTCATCGGTGTTATACCTTTCCATTACATTTCTTCTCCTTGCTTATGCTTGTACCTGCAGGTATACAAATATCAGACAAACAGGAGTGGCACCCTAGGATTTTTTAATGCTTCCTAACAACAGTGTTTCTCCCTTATCTTCAGGGCAAGGGACTGCTCTCTAAGCATGGAGAGGAAGCATGTCCATACTCCATGGCCAAGCTGAGCTGCTACTTGCAAAGTACAGAACCTAAATACAGCTGGTCTTGTGAGGGTCCTTCCTAAGTCTGGTTACAGTCCAGTCCTCATATATACTTCTGGAGCAAGTCCCACTCATCACCAAGTAATGCCTGTGCCAAGAGCTACAAAAGGTAGTCCCTAGATTTCAGGATCCTAGAGGGAGAATAGTTAACAATGCCTATGCATAGGTGATGGTCAGACATAAGCTTGGTGCAGCTATATGAGAACTTCCCTAAAAGCAGAAGGACGGACAGGGTCTGTTGCTACCCAGATGCATCACCTGCTTCAGTCTCTAGCTTAGGTACAGCACTGAGCCCTGCTACATGATTCTACTAACAACACAGAACTAACTACATGATTCTATGTAACAAAACTAGTACTTTCAGAAAAGTGAAGTATTTCAGTAGGTTACTGTGTACCTCTGAACACTCTTTACAAAGTGAGTTCTTTCTATATTACAAGTAGTGAGACACACACAAAGGCTCCAGGATTTGCCCAAGGTCACAAAGATCAGTGCCAGCATAGACAAATCAAAGCATCTCAATAGAGGTTATTTGCTGTGTTTATAAAATGCTGAATTTGTGAATTCTCTCCAACTTCTATTTACAACAGACTAAAGTGACAAAGATATGATTAAGGATTCTTAGTTAGATCAGTTGTGGAGAGAAGGCTTTTAAAATACATGTTGTGAATAAAGGTTAAATAAAGGGGGATTTTAGAAAGCCACTGAAAGGATTAAATTGCTTTTGCACACATTTCTCCTGTATTCATTTTTCTTCTGTAGAAAACTCATCTTGAAGTTGAGCTGCTGATTTTTCCAAGTGCTTTTATTACAGAAAAAATGGCAAGGTAAACTGAGAATTTCCCTGGCCTAAGGGATATTTACATGTATTTAGTTTTTGATCTGACAGATACAGTTTATCACCTGACTCTTTAAGACAGGTATGCTATTGAAAAATACAATGAAACAAACTATCCAATGTCAATTTGAAGGACTCAGAGCTATAACCAATAACTGTTTAATTCAAAACTCATAAACAGGCCCAGAAGCAAGAACAAGAACTCAAGACTCTCCATTCAAAGATAAGCGCTTTCATCAGCTGGCCAGTGGGTCTTGTCTGGTCCCTTGTTCCATGAATCCCAAATTACATGCAACCCAGCATTTTGAAGGATAAAGGGAAAATGCTCTACTACACCCAGGAAGGGGCATATCTGCTCAAGCCCACTCAGGCAGAGGAAGAGTCTCATGCTTTATATAGGTGAAAACTCTAACCACAGTCCTACAGATCTCTCCTTTATACTCTTCCACCATTCCACCTGAAGCATCAGCTGTGGGGTTTTTTCAGTAAGATCTGATGCATGTCTGGTAAGTACACAATGACAGCACCTACTGAAAGAGCCTTAGTGGGACTTGGACACTTCCTCCTGACATGGTACCAGCAGGAGGCTGTTCCACTATGGAAAACTGAGACAAACCTCAGCGTAAAAAGGGAGGATGTCCAGGCACTTGCCAGACTAAGATTAAAAATTAAGATACTACAAGTCATGTAGGTATCCTGAGTTTTAGGCTATAGCTAAGGTGCCCAGGTCTGTAATTCCAGATTTACATGCCTAAATTTTTGACCACCTTAGGTTTAATCAGCTGAATCCTGGGTTTGGTTTAAGCTCTCATTCTCTACAATAAACAGGTCTCTATCGCAACTTTACACACAGTCTGTGCAAAGTAAGACCGATATGGATTGAGAAGAACCAGAAATACAGATTACTGTGAAATTATTACTCGAGCCACGTGTGAAAAGAAAAAAAAGACATGGAAACCTGTGAGATGACCAATAGCGGAAGACTAGAAAGATAAATACCCAAAAACCACAGACATGTAATGGTGGATAACAATCTTAATTAAAGCTTTCCATTGCCTCACGTATCGCCAAATCATTTGTCTACCACATTGGCTGAACACCGTGAAAGAATACAAGAATAAAACATATCTTGAAAAGTGTTTGGTGAAGACAGAAGGCAACCAATACATTTTCACATGGCTTTCATATTACATACATTATTTTTTTGCAAGTGTTTCTCTGAATAACAAGTGAATTCAGTTTTAAAAATGGGAATTCTTATGACCCAGCAAGTGATACAAAACCCACAAAAATGTAGCAAAGAACAGAGTGAGAGTAACATGACAGAAGATCGTTTACTGGAAACTAAGGCAGATAAATGGGGATACAGATTTCTGGTGGTGACTGGAGGAAAACAGTTTTCTACACAAAATCTTTGCACAAACATGGAGACAGTGAAAGAAAGAACGATCTGTATGAACAGTTAACTACCAGGAATAAAGAGGAGAATTTTTACAATGTAATTGTGGAAAAAAATGACAGCCCTGTGAGACAGACTTGACAGGAATACTACCTCAAAGCCAGTAACAGAAGCCAGTAATAGCTAGTAAGAGTATCTAATTTAAAGTATCAACATTCACGGAAAAAATAAAACAAAGTGTAAAAAAACCCAAACAAACCCCAGAAAAACCACAAACAAACAAAACAAGCAAAAAGCCGGAGAGAAACACCTTTCCTCATACAGCCAGAACCAAGAAATTGAACAGAGCAGTTGGTTGGTGCTGACCAAGAACTGCTGAGCAGAGTAGTGCTGAGGGGTCATATCTGGTAGTCAGTAGGACCTTTCTGCAAATCAGCATGTAACTCTGTAGACACCTGACCTTAGAGAAATAGTTGCAAACAGCAAAGGAAAGTGATCTGACAGGGAAAAAGATTAAAACAGTAACAGTCAGAAAAAGTACTTAAGCCCAAGGTAAAAAGAAAACAAGAATCAAGTGGAACCAATACACAGGCATTTAGGTCCAGGATACATGGAGGGGGTGGAGAAGGCAAAAGACAGACAGGCATGTCATAGGTGCTGAAAATCACTATCTTTTAAGTTTAAAACTCACAATAATTCAGGAAAGAAAGGCAGCAATAGGTGCAGTGATTGAAGATGTAGAGATTTTCAATTGAACAGAGCTACACAATGTGGCTTCAGCAAATCCAAGGGCTATCAATGTGTACACACCATAGGAAAAAACTGCCAACAATTCAATCACCTCATTGGCAGCTACACTATTAGGTCAATGACCAATTCTGTTCCAGCAGGATTGAGTACCCAGCTGCAATGTTATCCCTACAACACTGACTAGGCAGTAACAGCAGACCGGGATACTTGTGAACAAGAGCTGATGATAGACAATAAAGTCATGTTGAGGCTCATGGGCAAAAGCAGGATGTTGCTAAGAGATCCACAAAAACAAGGGCAAGTACTGCATAAAGACCCCAGTAGCTGACATGCAGAAGTAACCACTGCTGGGAAGCACAAGCTATGGATTTAATCACAGTACATCGCAAAATCCTAATGTAACACAGGAGTAAGAACTGTCACCAGAGGCTTTATGCTGCATTGTATTACAATCAAAAAACCCCATATTTTGAGATTATGGGGCTAAAGTGTGGCAAACTAGATCTGGAAACAACCGTCTCATATAGCCCAGGGGCTAGTGAAATACAGAATTCATAGAAGTCATTGAAAAAGACCATGGAATTCAGAGCATTTCTGCAATCACCGATATGATCACAGAGCTGATGATCAACATCAAAAAAAAAATTATGAATATTGAGGATTGTCTTTGACTTGAATCCACCTTCTATAGCACTGAATGGGGAAGTGTCTGCTCACAGGTTACTGCTCCAGTTTCTCTAAAGTGGGCAGTCTGGAGATGTTCAAGAACAGAATGTCAAAACACAAGGAAGGTTTGCCAGAGGTAGCACATCTGTTGTGCTGGGTTCAGACAGGGGACTAAAGCAGATGCAACCAGAATGAGGTGAAACACAGAACCATTGTAGTGCCAGTTCTTCCTGTTTCTCCATGGAAGAAGGCAGAAGCAGCAACAGAGAAAACCAGGAGACTAAACAGCAGAGACAAGAGGGAAAATATGGACTCCCTACTCAAGAACACTGAAGCACTGCAATTATCTCCTTCCAGAGGACAGAGAGTCAGGCTTCTGCTTCGTGTCTTCAGAGCAGACAACTGCAGCCTAGCAGAAAAATGACCATCGAGCCAAGAAAGCAGCTAAATCCAGGGAGGCATCCTACTAAAGCAAAGCAGCCAAGAACCTAAAGCCAATGCAAACAGACAATCTGGGCTGCCTCCAGCTCTCCAAAAGCCACACAAGGGAATCAAGCTAAACTGCAGCAGAAAATACATTGTACTAGACAGCTATGGACTCCAGGAATTGAGGGGACAACAGTAGAGAAGGTAACTGGAGCAAATACAGAGAAGTGGATCAAAAGGGGTGACCAGGGCAAGCAGAGAGACCCTCCTTCTGCTTACTTTATGGTGAAGGGGCCAAACTAAAGCTTAACGATCACTACAGTGTCAGCCAACAACAGCCCTCTACAACACCAGTAATAAAAGGAAATGACTGACTGGTGTTTAACAGAGCACAAAGTGTAGGTCATCCAAAGGATGGTTTTTAACAGCTAACTCCAAAAATGTACTACAAATTGGCTGCACGCAAGACACACGGTTGCCATGCAAGACAAGAATTACATCAGACACCGCATGGATGGTGCACAGGCACCAGTAGAAAACCTTTAGAGGAGCAGCAGAAATTATAGTCTGATCATCTGTGGACTGAGTATCAGCCAAAATTGTCACATTAGGGTAATAAAGTTCCCTTAACCTATGGCTGGTTTACTTTCAGGACTCCCAAGTCCTCTCAGGTTATTTCCCAGCATGTGAAATGATTTCCACTCAGGCCAAGTGAGAGTAAATCACAACAATCCTGTTGTGGCAGAGGATTATTACTCCTTGCCCAGGCTGTTAATGACTGCCTCAAGCACAAAGCATTGGAGAGGCAGGCTGGAAATGATAATGAGTTAAGTGATCAGCCAAACGTATTAAACGCTATGATGATCCAATTGCACTGAATTAGCATATTATGATAGGCATGTACATTAATAAATAGTAAGCTGTTAATATTTGAAATTCTATCAATTTGGTTTGCATGGATTGATTTTCCAGAAATATCAGCAAGGTTCAGCTGGCAAGTTTCTCCTTGGGGTTTCATAACAGTGTGCTGAGTTCCCAGGCAAGAGGCAGCATTTTCTGCAATATTACTAAAAGCTTTATTTACTCATTTTTTAAATACAACTTCAAGCATGACATCATATTCATGATGAGTTTTTCTCACCTAGAATGAAATAACTTGCCATCTCTTTGAATCACCTGGAAACTGTGAGTTTACAAGTTTTCCTCTGCAGCTGTTGTGCCCTCAAACCACTTTGTAAGCATTGCTATCTCTTTGTGCTTCTACACACTAACCAAACTCCCACAAGGAACTGAGACTGGACCTCTTCCACTCCTGCTGCTGCCAAATGTCCATAACATCCACAGAGCTTTATTATGCCCACAGCTATTCCCCTAAAAACATAACTGGGCATAATTCCGTTGCATCATCCTCTACTCCATCTGTGTATTTCATTCACCTTTTGCTGTCCATCAGGAACATCCTGTACAACCTGTGCCTACCACACCTGGCCCTTCTTCCATGAGTGAAGCCCACCGGTGCTCCTGGATTATCAATAGTAACATTAACCATCCCAATTCTCAAATCTCACTAGAATGCATTATTCTGCTCTTGCCTGCAGCTCTTAATTTCCTTCTGCCTTTGCCATTACTTATGATTAAAAGCCCTGACTCTGTTATTTAACTCCATGAAGCATGCAGCTTGTATGAGATGGTGTACAATGCAAGCTGAAGCTTACAACTGGAAACACTTCATTATACTAAAAAGAGCCTTATGATTAATTTTGATTTCAAGCCACAAAATGAAACAGTGTAAAGCCATCTTAAATATATTCCTCACAGCAGGAAACAGAATAAACCAACAAACTAAACATTAGAATCAACCCAATTATTACCTTCCATTAGCCAAGTGCTTAAGGAATGAAAAACACCAACATTTTAACCCAAGCAAAGCACTACTGAGACATTATCCGGGGGAACAGTTCCCCCTTACTTTCAGCTTAATCCTCAGAAAAGGTCTGCTTTTCTCTTACAGGCATTTGAGTGATCAATCTTAGAGGTGTGCAAGTGATAAATTAAATCTCAGAACTAACTTTTGGTTCACATCTCTCACAGAAAAGCATCGGCAACAAATAGGAGGGATTCTGCAGAGCAGAATGTTCCTTTAATAATAAAAAAAATCATGTACATATACTAATTGCAATGCACTAAGCCAAAATCTGGCAGCAGTTATCGTAAGGGAAAACGGGAAAGGGACCCAAGAGGTGGATCCATCAAGCAAATAAATAACCAGTCAGCCTCGCATCACCCAGTTTGGCACTGCGCACAGCTCCAGGTCACTGTCTGGGAATAAAACCGCTCCCCCTCCTGACCGGAGTTTAGAGGAGCACGCTGGTCGAGATTCCGGTCTATTTTCTCCTCAGGGACAGGCACAGCCCCACACGCTACCAGCCGGCCAAGCCGAGGGGCCCCGGGGCGCCTTAGCCCAGCGCCCGCTTCCTGCCATAGCCACGAGCAGGCAGCGGCCCCATTCCCTCATCGCTCGGCGGGGAGGGCGCAGGGCCGCTCCACCAGACACCGACTTGACCTCCTCGGTGGGGTTTTAACGAGCAGCAGCCCAAGTCCCGCCAACTCCCCGCTGCAGTGCGGGGCCAGGGCTCAGCCCCCGCTGCCGGCAGCAGCAGCTCCCCGTCCGCGCTCCCGCCGCCGCTTTCCGCTGACTCCGCTTTCCCGCCCGAGGAGAACCGGGAGGGGAGCTGAGAAATACAATTTCCATGGTAATTTGTAGGTCGCTGAAACAGTGAAATTGCATCGTGGAGATTAATTTATCCCTGTGTTTTACGACGGGCGCTTTCGGCGGCTGTATTTAGAAGCGGCTCGAGTTGGCCCAACTCACCCCCTCCCTCCCCCCGCCTCCCCCCGTTGGTCCACAAATGAACCAGTAGTAAGCTTGTCTTGCTAACTGCCTCTTGTCGAAGCCTAGAAATACTCCACCGCCTGAAACTCATCCATAGTCGCAG